>JARLTB010000293.1:1385000-1672500 GCA_030141615.1 Unio pictorum
ACATTAAAAATGGCAAAGTTAATGAAATGCGTTTGCACAAACATACGCACACATATTTATATTTAAATTGTATTCGTATTTCTTTTTATGAATAAATTTATATATTTGTGGTGAATCTATTTAAAATAAGAAATAAAGATAATCAGTCAGTAATACTGAAAGAAAAAACAGAAACAAATACACCATAAAAAGATCAAAAATAAAATCTTGTTTACTACAAGTATAAACCATGCAATAATGATGGGTAAATGTGGGTATGCATAATACAAAGCAACACACAGCTTTCAACTAAGATTACAATCACACTTTTCTAACAGGTTGACAACATTGGCTCCATTTTAACATACATATTAATTTTCATCCAAGTTTTTCATCCTCTTGAATCGGATGCCAGGTATAGAAAATAATAACTTCAATGAATGTCACGATAACTGGCGTCATATAACCGCCAGTCAAATTCCGGGTCACGCCGTTTCGCATTGTGATCATAGTCGCATCAACGTACCTAAACGTTTTCGTTGAGAAACGGGTCAAAGAGAAGCTGATATTTTGTCGAAAGGATGAAATTTTGAGCCTCATATCTAATCTCATGTGACTTCAGATAAATACTGAAAAATATACGGAGATTAGTATCGAGACTGAATACAAGCTGACATCTCATGACTGACATTACGTCAGACGCATATTCGGGGTAGAAAAACTTGTGTATGTTTGATATAAAACCTCGGTATATATATGACTTTGAGAGGTATAATGTTTGTATCTGAGAGGAGACACGTATCCCTGTTTCATATATGCCGTATTGTTTCAGAAATAAACGCATTCGTCTGCACATATTTTGAGCAACCACTTGAAGATTGCTGCACTAATTACCTCCTTGCTGTGATGAGATAAATATTTGTGATTCCACCTGAGAGCTCTCTGTTAATTACCCAACATACTACTTTAAAAGGTGCACCGAACACATGCATGCGTCGAAGAGAAACAGACTGCGATTTTTCAATGTCATATGGTGCTTCTTCAGTCATCATTGGCATTTTGATTTATTTTTTGCGGTGAAATAAATAAAATGATAAAATATATTGTGTGGAACTACAAACTCTCAAACTGAAATGTAAATGACAGTTTCCATTAGTTTAATCGCATTTATGTAAGTGATACATCGCACTGGTACAAAACGAATGATAAGAAAAGTTTAAGTTCCTTGTTTATGTGTTATAGAGGGAATGTGGGTGCGAGTGTCCATTTTGTGATCGGGAAGGGGATTGGTGCGGTGGACATAAACAGACACACACACACACACATATACATACATACATACATACATACATACATACATACATACATACATACATACATACATACATACATACATACATACATACATACATACATACATACATACATACATACATAGTTTACTGTTTTGTCTACAATCAGGTGATCGAATGGCCTAGGACGCTCGCCTTTACACATCACAGACATACACCCTCTATCTGCGTAGGCTCGAATCCTTGCTCAGACAACATGGCTAGGTGAAAAAAAGCTTGGCAGTAGCTTCTAGTGGGTCGATGTTCTTGCGGGGATGTTCCTGGCTCTCCATGCACCAAATAGTTTGGCCAACCAATCAATCAAATCCAGCTGTCTGGTGTCACCAATTCTTACTCTGAAATAGTTATTTCCACCATCCCACGTATGTCGCAAAATGGGATTTGTTTAATTTAAAGAGTAAGACGAAAGTGTTTGTAAATGTATATATTGGCCTCTATAGTATTATCTTTGTGTTATATGTTTTATTTTGTTGTTCTACTTTGCGCTAAAATACACAAAAGCTGAGAAATGGGTCAAAGGGAAGCTGATATTTTGTCGAAAGGATGAAACTTTGATCGACGTGTGCTCTTCCCCTTAGTTTTTCTTCCATAACATGTCACTTGAAAATTGTCAGCTCAAGTAGTACAATCAGGTTTGTCCTACCGCTACAAACAAGTTGAGGACTTCTTTCATATTTAGCAAACCTGTTTTCGGTTTTCTACAAGACCCAAGATAAATAGACGCAGACTACCTACATAGTTCCCGTTGTTTTTTTTTTTGTCCTCCGCAAAGACAACCACCTGTATAATCATTGCCGTATGAATTGCATGATAAAAATGTATGTGCAGAAATGATTAGTCTAGCCATGCAGCTAATTAATGGTGAGTACAGAATAAAGTCTTCAGACCAGTACGCCGCCAGTAGAAGTAACACAAAACAAAATTTGATGTCATCATAAATAACTATCTAATGTAAAAGTGATAACTAACCTACAGCAATGACAACTCGTTAGCTCCAAAATAAATATTTATTGCCTTTTAGGCATAAAGGTAGGGTTTAAATGCATACGTATTACTGGAATATTGATGTTATCAAGAGACGACATCGACAACAAAGAAAAAGATTTTTATTTAGAGTAAAAACATCGCCGAAATTAAGATTGTTTTCCTCATTTGTTTCGAATGTGTTACATGATCACATTCTTCACGTGAATGTCTTTTAAAGGTCACCGGCCACCTATATTGTACAAACGTGTGATATTAGTGTAGTCATAAACAAAATGCATTTGTTATTTATGCACACCACACAAATGTTTAATTAGATTTAAAAATCAGCTTTATAAACGAAGAATTATTCGGAAATCTCCGTAAAAAAAATTAGTAGCTTCGTAAGCTAAATACGAATATGAAGTACATTTATCCCTTCTATTCAACCTCGTCATTCAACTATATCCTACGTAAATATCTTTGAAATATCTTGTACAACATATACGGCACACTGTGTCGTATATGGATGTAACCCACAGAGTGATAATGGGACAAAAGGGTTCTTTTTTACCCCGAAAGACCCTGTTTGCCAGAAACAAGTGGATTGAAGCTGTGGGATTCAATAGGGTGAAGGATGGGAAAGTTTTGAGATTTATGCTGGATTATAGTTAGTTTGTCCCATAGACAATTAGACCCAAGACGATTTGGCACAAATCGGTCAAAATTAAGATAGTTGGACCCAAGACGATTCAGCACCAATCGGTCCAAATTAAGACAATTGGACTCGTTACGATTCGGCAACAATCCATCCAAATTAAGACAATTGGACCCATTACGGTTCGGCACCAATCGGTCCATATTAAGACACATTGGACCCATTACGATTCGGCACCAATCGGTCCAAATAAAGACAATTTGTCCAAACTCGAAAGACAATTCGTTCCAACGTAACAATAGTTGGTGCATTTCTTTTTCTTCAAACAAGTAGATACTATGTAAGATAGTTTTTAGGAATAGGTTTTAAACAAACCAAACTATCTAGATATTCTTTAAAGAAAATAATTAATCATACTTCATATTGTACATGAGAGTAAACACAAACTGACATATCTTGCTCTTTCTAATCCAAATATTCATATACATTTATATTGTATGCTAAAATATGTATGCATCTACACAACGACATTTAAGTCTTCCAGTCAAATTATCAGTATTGACTTATAAAATAATAATACTTAACAGATAATATTCTACAGAATACGTATACATTTTTCTAAAGGAAGCGTACATGAGATATTTTAACAAATATATTAATTGTAGATTTCAGGTTGTAACACATATGTTGCATATGAGACACTTGATTACACATGTGTGTGTGTATGTGTGTGTGTTTGAGAGAGAGAGAGAGAGAGAGAGAGAGAGAGAGAGAGAGAGAGAGAGAGAGACCTTACTAACCCCTAGGCTCTAACCTTTAAAAAAGACCTTTTTGGAATTTTTGGTAGCTTGAAATGTTATATGCGAAGGCTAAACCTGCAGGTAGGCGAAGCATACTTTAATAAAAAAAAATGCAGGTAGGCGAAGCATACTTTAATAACAAAAATGCAGATCCTTACTCGGATAAAGCCTATTTCAGTAATTGAATTAATCGAGAAAACGACACACCATGACCACTCACATGAAACATCAGCGTATTTTTTTCTTACAAATCCCGCTTTCTCGTCAGAATGCAAAATTTCTAACTATGAATAAACTAACAATGTGTACAAAACAGTTTGGTCATTTGTAAAGTCCAAACATTTCATACGATAGACAAATGGGCTAGAAATTCGACCGAGTGTGCCAGCCACAAGCTAATATCTATAGCAAACACACAATATAGCAAAAATACGTATATCAAACATGGGACATAGGAGATCTTTGGCCCAGATCACCAAACATGAAGTAAAGGAATTCCGATACGTCGGAAATAACCTATATTCGGATGAACAACCGTTTAGAATACAATTATGATTATAAATACGAAATGTATCATCAAAGTTCTCTTGATAAAAGACACAAACAAAATACCTCTGGGGTAACATATACATATAAAACACCTTTTATTTCTTGGGAAAATGGGGGTGGGGAGGGCATTTGTTTGGTTCCCTCAAAATAGTGTAAAGAGCATATCGATATAAGGCTATACAGTAAATTAGTTTTCAGTAGTTTCATCTAAAGGTTCGCAGTCCATAGTTTATAGGTTGTTTTTTTTCGACAACAAAGAGCATATACTTCGATTTGTGAGGATAAATGTCTGTTGTTCGTTCGTCGATCCGACGAGGACCTCTCTATTCATCGGAGGGTTTATTGAGTTATGTGCGTGTGCAGGTGGCTGACGAGGCCAACAATTGCACGAATGTTCGTTTGAATAAAGAACAGGGGATGAGCGATACATCTCCAGGAGAGTTGCGGCACGTGCTTTTCTGGCTTTCCTCTTCAGTTCTGAAGCTGATAAAACGCTAGATTCGCACAAGGTAGAGACTTTGTGCACAGAGGAACGCCAAGAGACTCGATTGCTTGCTGTTTGCTCCCAGGAACCATAGTGTGTGTTGAATGCTGTCAGTGCAGGTTTCAAGTTATCTTTGAAGCGTTTCTTCTGACCTCCATGGGATCGCTATCCTTGTTGTAGCTCGCCATAGAAGAGTCTCTTAGGCAGCCGGTTGTTTGGTATGCGTTCAGTATGTTCCACACGACAGTGCATGGTGTGGATACTGGGGAGACCTGCTTGGGCGAGTACCTCAGTGTCTGGAACCTTGTCATGCTACTTGATGTTGAGGATTTTGCTGAGACTTGTGGTGTGAAAGTGGTTCAGCTTCCTAGCATAGCGTTGGTACAACGTCCACGTTTCGCATGCGTAAAGTATTGTGGGAGCACAACTGCCCTGTATATCTTTAGTTTGGTCTGGATGTTGACTCCTCTTCTATTCCAGGCTTTGGTATACAATCTGCCGAACGTTGCGCTTGCTCTGGCAATGCGAAGGTTCGCCTCGTCGTCAGTAGTGATGCTCTGTGACCGTGTGATGCCAAGGTAGGTGCAGTGGTTCACTACTATGAGTTTTCGGCCGTTCACGGTGATATTGTTTTAAACATAGGGCTATCCAGGGTACAGGGACTGGCTGACGCGGGACTTCAGTCTTCTTGGCACTTATGGTGAGACCAAAGCTTCTTCAGGAGCTGGAGAACTTGTCAACGCTACCTTGCATGTCAACTTCTGAGCCAGCATTGAGGGAGCATTCATCATCAAATAATAGATCCCGGATGGTGTCCGTCACGACCTTGGTTTTCGCTTGAAATCTCCTGGAATAGAATAGTTTTTCATCTGTACGGTACCTGATGCCGACATCCTCTCCGTCTCTGAAAGGATTAGTCAGCATGGCAGAGAACAATAGACTGAGCAGTGTCGCTGCCAGAACACAACCCTGTTTGACGCTAATGGTTACTGTGAATAAATCATATGTCTCTCCATTGTCCTGGACTCTTGCATACATGCCATCGTAGAAATGCTGCTCAATGTATATACATTTTCTTGGGTATTCGTACTTGGCCATTACCTTAAACAAGCATTCTGTGCTGAAAGTATCAAAGGTCTTTGTCAAATCGACGTAGATGGATTAAAGGTCGGCGTTTTGCTCTTGACATTTATCTTGTATCTGCCTTACAGCAAAAACCACGTCGATGGTCCTACGTTCTTTTCGGAATCCACCATGGCTTTCTGGCATTAGTCTCTTGTCAAGGTGTGTAGTGAGGCGGTTCGGTAGAATATACCCCGGTGGTTGTCGCAGGCCTAGTGGTTCCCTTTGCGCGTGTACAGATGGATTATGGAAGCATCGTCTATTCTTGTCACATCAGTAAAAACAGTTGCTGTAGCCTTCCTATCAGGGCTGTGTCCCTTCCTTGTAGACTTCAGCTGGGATGGAGACTGAACCAGGTAAGTTCCACTGGAGAGCAGACGTATCGCTTTCTGTGTCTCGAGCAAGGTTTTAGGGTCATACAGTGCTTCGTTGATGGGTAATTGGGGGAAACGACTGATGGCTTCATCATTGATAGATGAAGTACGATTCAGGACGCTGCGCAGAGAAGGGGGATGATCCAGAGGATGTAGGTCCATATATTTCTTTCAGGGCATTGTAGAAGTTCTTCATGTCATGGTGGTCTGTCTAACACTGGATCTCATCGGCGTTGTTGCTGAGCCAAGTGTCTCGCATTTTTTTTTTATGTACAATTATGCGTATGTTGTTGTGCTCATCTTACCTAGAGGTGGACTTGGAGTTGTTGAGATAAGTTTGAAGGAGGCGGTGTTTCTCAGCCAGCAACTGCATGATCTCGTCCTAGTTCTCATCAAATCAGTTTTGATGCTTTTAGGTGAGGGTCCTATGATTTCCAAAACTGTGCTGTAGACCAGATCTCTGAATACCGCCCAGTCGGTCTCCACATTCTGATTGTCGAGATGGGTGGATTTCAGACGTTCTTCTAGGACGTTCATGAGAGTCTGTTTGGTACTGGTGCAATTCAACTTGGTGATGTTCAGTCGTATCAGAGTTGAGTCTAGTGGATGACCAGGACGTTCTGCTCTTAGCGCTTTGCAGAGAATTGCCAGTCTGCCAATTGACCATCTGGTGGTTCCTCCGGGCAGGCTGACAAATCCAGTCTTCACATGCTAGGTGGACAAAGCCTAATCCACCGTGGTTTTAAGACCCGTCGGCTTCCCTCAGTTTAACTACATTTAATCATGTAATGCAAATCTGATTTAAAAAGAAAAATGCTGGAGTATGTCTGGTAGAGCGGTTATTGCACCCCAAACATAGAAAACTTCACCTTATTAGCTTAACGCTTTATCAGTCTAATCTAGTAGCTATCAATGTCAGTACACAAGATTAAATTAGCAATTGAAATACATTGTTTCATTTGTGTACTATTGTTCGTTGGAGTGAAACCAATAGTTCATTATGAAAAGGAAAATATCGAGGAGTATCGAATATCTTAGGTCAAAACCCTAACCATGGGCCGGCATTTAACTTTCGATATCTCTCCCTGCTATTGTTTAGGTATTGTATACCAAATGAAGGAAGTACTAAGGATTTTGTTTGCATGTATTAGTGTATTGCCTAGTTATGCTAAACCCTTCCAGAATGTATGGAATGTGTTAAAGCAAAATAAGATAAAATACAATGATTGGATTTTCCATGGATGAAAGGTACGTGTGCCAATAAAACCTTCAGAACTGTTCACTAAGCCACACTCACGATCGTTACATAGGACAATTTTATAGAGTACGCCAAACATTAACCAAATTGCAGATTTGCAGCATGAGTAAAATTAATGTAATCTTAAATCTTAAACATGCGCAAAATCAAAGCAAACGTTATTTTGACATCAAAGTAATATATGTTTCCTGTGATTTCGTTCCGTTAATTGGTAGAATTCCCACAAGTAATGGGAGAATAATATGCTAAATGAGTTTGATTAACACGTTACAAATCTCCATTATGCTGATGACCTTCCCATGTCGCTTGCTAATATCGTTATGTTAATACCTTTGAAGAATTTTATGACTCGACAATTGCTTACTATTTTGAACGTAATGTCTGTGAGCTAGTGGGAAGGGGTCCTCAACCAAATGATAATGAAAACAAAATTTCGGAATTGACGTATCAACATCACAACTAGATCCGTTAATGGATGCTTTTGTATGCAAATGGGTAAAACATTCGATAAGCTTGAAACCTCAGTGTCAAATTGTGATGGTGGAGGTATGTATATATGTAGAAATAAATTAGGGCACTTCAGAACATAAACTAATTGCAGTATTCGAAAAGTGAAAATATGAACTTCGGCGATGTTCACATACAAATACTTCTGTCTTACAGGTCTGAACTCAGCACAATCGACAGGAACGAGTTTAAAATACTTCTGTCTTTCAGGTCTGAACTCAGCACAATCGACAGGAACGAGTTTCATAGCCATTTCCTTCTGCGATAGCTACATATCCCGTATAGAGACCGTTCGAAAGATATAGAAGAAGTTGAAATTGTAATGTTAACGCCCAAGGCACCATATCAAGTTGGTTAACAGACAAAGCCTCAATTGTTACTGCAAAAACCGCAGTATGCTTTTAACTGCGTTGTAACTTATAAAAAGCAAACATTCATCATATATTCAGATCCTCATTTCGCATTAATAGCCTGCAGAATCTAAATCTCACAACCTATTGATATCCCATACATTACAGAAGCATGATGTTTCCAAGGAATCTGGGAAAAGTATTTTGAACTGATGGCTGTCTTGCCACTTTGGCATAAAAGTGAATAAAACTGCAGATAAAGTAACAAAATTTATCGCACATTCAGCTATTTCCGAACGGAAGATTGCATTTATTTGACCTCAAATATCGTATACATCAGCA
Source organism: Unio pictorum (assembly GCA_030141615.1). NCBI lineage: Eukaryota > Metazoa > Mollusca > Bivalvia > Unionida > Unionidae > Unio > Unio pictorum. The sequence goes on from JARLTB010000293.1 coordinate 1,393,739, forward strand.
TTCTTGTTATTTTTAGAAAACAACATTGAGTGCAAAACAATCACAGAAGCGGAAGTTCAAGCTCAATATTGGAGTGCCATAGAACAAATCAGCGTGATATGCTGATATTGTGACGATCTCGTATTGGACACGTATACTTGATTCATGAATATCTCCTAACGGGTGAACTGCTTGAAGTAACTGCATGAGAATATAGCACACTTGAAACGTCTGGGTGTGTTTTAATGTGTGTTAGACTTCGGTGTCGTAAAACTCTATATACTTGGGTGAGAGTGTCTAGATTGTAATTGGAAAGGGTCTTTGGATCTTGGACATTAATAATCACTTAGACACAAAGATACAGTGATCCCATTTGAGAGTGCTCCTAAAATAACCTTTTTCGACTGCCAGAATAAACTGAAAGATCTAATAATGTATCCTACCGTAACTATTTTCAACATGATTTATGTTTTCCTAATTTCATGGTGTTTTGTTTTTGCAATCATATCATTATGTTTATTATGTTATAGGTGTTTTCTAATGATGTAAAGCGCTTAGATCTTCTAGAGATTAGGCGCTATACAGAGTCCTCATTGCTATTATTATTAAGAGAATGCTTTCACACGACACATTTTAATCGTATTTTAAAGATTTTACGTGCGTTGCATGTATATATTATTCATTATATTTAATATATATTTAACAGAATAATATAACGTTCTGGTTTTATATTTATCTTGTGCGTTTTTAAACATTTATTTCAAATGTTTTATCTACCAAACATTCTGTGCATTTCAAGTTTATTTTTACGGAATATATCTTTGGTTGTCACTAAATAGGCATGTTTTTTACCTCGGTACCGTAAGACACTATATATATACTTGGTTGAGAGTGTCAAGATTGTGATTGAGGATGGTAATGGGGCCTTGGACATTGATACTCACCCTATTCGGGAGACATACATACAGACAGACAGACAGACATTACATACATACATACATACATACATACATACATACATACATACATACATACATACATACATACATACATACATACATACATACATGGGGATAGAGATTTTAGATTATTTCATATTCAGCACAGTCCTCTATATTCTGTCATAATATAATCATTTTTGACGAGATTAAAAAGTTATTTTGGAACACATAGCGGTCTGAACAAACTTTTTTTTATTGAAGTAGGAAGTCTTAGTCGCTTTTATGTCACTTTCCACAAAACAGCTGACTGTTCGCAGGGGCTTTGTGTTTGTGTTTGCTCTTGTAGTTTACAAGTTTTGGGCTGCTTTGAGAAGTTTTGTGATTGGTTGATTAGTATACTCAATCAGAAGAAATGTTGGGTAGTTTTCATGAGGATGGTATACTTGTCTATAAATGTATGAATCAGAGATTTTTTCAATGTATATTGTTCTCCGCCTAATCATTTAGTTAGTTTTCCAGCCTTAATGACAACCAATGGGATTGCTTTATTACCCTTGTCTTTGTAATTTCAATGCTCTATACAGATTTAAAGAAACTCGTGTAATATAATAATCAACACTGACAAATCAATCACCATTCGGTTTCTGGGTGTGAACATAATAACGATATGTTTCCTGCATTACCTCTGTGTTGAGCAGCCTCCTTACTAGCCAACTTATGAAAATAGGTTTTGGCTCATTTTAGTTTATCACCAATGACTGAAACAAAAACAGGTCAAGGCCGCGCAATATACCAGCATGATACAACAGATCTAATATTACACATGCATAATATTCTGGAACGTGCATGTTATTAAAAAGACTAGTTTTCATAATCTCACTTCAAACAAAAACGACATTTTCATGTAAGGTATCCTTGTAGCTTTGATATTATACGGCATGCTAGTATCTTAGCGTAATCAGGATTTGGCCGTTGTATCACAACAACGAAATCCCACACATTGATTAATTATACAGCATACATGATAATGTCTTAATATTGGGTGAAGTAAGGTCTTACAACAAATATGCGTATCTCCACGCATTAGATCTTATTACTAAATACGATACTAAAATAAACTATTATGACAAGGAAAATAAAACTCACAAGAAAAACAGAATGACAACCAACGTTCGTGCTCGAATTACACATAAAACGAACGATGCTTTAACATAGAAGTTCTTAGGATATTTTTTTTTTGTATAATATTATAACCTTGTACCAGTAGGTATATATCAATGAAACTAAATCTATATGATTGCGTATAGTTAATGTGAATATTAACCTTTACTTATTACAAGGGGACCAGAAGCAGGTATGCGTGTAAGAGAGAAACGTGCTGCATGGCGTGGGTAGGGAGCATGTGCAAGGGGAACTTGTGTCAGGGTGTTTAGAGACAGGAGAGCGTTTGTCAGGGAGGCTTGTGACGTGGAAAATTGTGGTGGAAATTTGTGGCAGTATGTTTTGTTGAATGGTGACATGAAATGTAAATATCTTTCCCGTTAATTAATATTTATTTATCGATAGTCACAGTATATATTGTTGTTTGGCTGATATAAAGTAAAGAGGAGTACAGTGCAGTTCCGATTATCTAAACCTCGAACATCCAAAACGTCCTCAATGCAGACGCTGACCCTACGTTACACCAGGAGAGCTTAGTATTCGTATATTTGAAACCCATTAGATCTTACCTAGATATATGAATTTAACTTTATAAAAGTAATTCGTTTGTCCTTATTTATCTAGCTCTCTTCTGAAATTAATCGTTACTACGAAACTCGGTATAGAAATGTCGCGCATGTCATATTATGATGTACTCAACCTGCAATGGCAATTGGATCGGGCGTAGAAGGACATATATACGGCAATGTTTGGTTTTGGAATTTCTCCAATGTTTCTTTTGCATTTTCCAGCATCTATATTACAAGTTTTTGTATAAACAAATCAAGCACAAGTATATATATATATATATATATATATATATATATATATATATATATATATATATATATATATATATATATATATATATATATATATATATATATATATTAAGAAAAACAACTGTATGTCTATAAATGGAAATGTTCTTGTTTGCGGCAGAGAATATATAATTGTTCGGCATTTAACCGGAAGCTGTAAAATGTAAAGGAATCCAGATAACTATATATGATAACACTCTGTTACAGCTGCACCTTTGCTGCAAGGCGGCTAAGTGCATTCTCTTTGCATTGTCTGCACATCGTCGACCAGTTCGCGATCAGTATTGCTTTATGGCGTTCAACCTGTTGGTGTTTGGGTAAATGGCTGAAAATGTTTATTCAATTATCTCTCTGCACCCAAATCTCATTTTTTTCTATACTTGCACAGACTTCATTGCTGTCTTGTGAACGAACTTCCTGCCTCCCTTAAGAAAACTGCGGACGGTGTTTGAATGTTTATTCGAATTATTGTTGTTAATTAGTCTGTGCAAAACTATTCATCGTTGCATTGTAACGAATAAGTAAACTATGTGCAGCATTGAGTTCCGGTGAATCTATACAAATGTATCAGTTGTGTAAGAAGTTCATTTTTATAGTCATCTGTTGGACAACTGAAGATTCTTCGGAACGAAATAAACTAAAACAAGTCTGTCACATTCAGTCTTAAAGATTTTAAGTAACGAACGTGTTTGTCAGGGAAAGATAAACTGAATTACGAGGAAAGTACACAAACTATTTCTCAAAACGTTTCATATAGATCAGAAATATCTAACCTATAGCAAACGCTGCATATCACACAATAATCTAACATATAGCAAACTCTGCATATAACATTATAATCTAACATATAGCGAACTCTGCATATCACATAATAATCTAACCTATAACGAACTCTGCATATCACATAATAATCTAACATAAAGCAAACTCTGCATATCACATAATAATCAAACCTATAGCGAACTCTGCATATCACATAATAATCTAACCTATAGCGAACTCTGCATATCACATAATAATCTAACGTATAGCGAACTCTGCATATCATATAATAATCTAACCTATAGCGAACTCTGCATATCACAATAATCTAACCTAAAGCAAATTCTGCATATCACATAATAATCTAACGTATAGCGAACTCTGCATATAACATAATAATCTAACCTATTGCGAACTCTGCATATCATATAATAATCTAACCCATAGCAAACTCTGCATATCACATAATAATCTAACCCATAGCGAAATCTGCATATCACATAAGAATCTAACCTATAGCAAACTCTGCATATCACATAATAATCTAACCTATAGCGAACTCTGCATATGACATAATAATCTAACCAATACAAACTCTGCATATCACATAATAATCTAACCTATAGCGAACGCTGCATATCACATAATAATCTAACCAAAAGCAAACTCTGCATATCACATAATAATCTAACCCATAGCGAACTCTGCATATCACATAATAATCTAACCTATAGCGAAATCTGCATATCACATAAGAATCTAACCTATAGCAAACTCTGCATATCACATAATAATCTAACCTATAGCGAACTCTGCATATGACATAATCATCTAACCAATAGCAAACTCTGCATATCACATAATAATCTAACCTATAGCAAACTCTGCATATCACAATAATCTAACATAAGGCAAACTCTGCAGATCACATAATAATCTAACCTATAGCGAACTCTGCATATGACATAATAATCTAACATAAAGCAAACTCTGCATATCACATAATAATCTAACCCATAGCAAACTCTGCATATCACATAATAATCTAACGTATAGCAAACTCTGCATATCACATAATAATCTAACATAAAGCAAACTCTGCATATCACATAATAATCTAACCTATAGCGAACTCTGCATATCACATAATAATCTAACATATAGCGAACTCTGCATATCACATAATAATCTAACCTATAGCGAACTCTGCATATCACATAATAATCTAACATATAGCGAACTCTGCATATCACATAATAATCTAACCTATAGCAAACTCTGCGTATCACATAATAATCTAACATATAGCGAACTCTGCATATCACATAATAATCTAACCTATAGCAAACTCTGCATATCACATAATAATCTAACATATAGCGAACTCTGCATATCACATAATAATCTAACCTATGGCGAACTCTTCATATCACATAATAATCTAACCTATAGCAAACTCTGCATATCACAATAATCTAACATAAAGCAAACTCTGCATATCACACAATAATCTAACATAAAGCAAACTCTGCATATCACATAATAATCTAACCCATAGCGAACTCTGCATATCACATAAGAATCTAACCTATAGCAAACTCTGCATATCACATAATAATCTAACCTATAGCAAACTCTGCATATCACATAAGAATCTAACCTATAGCAAACTCTGCATATCACATAATAATCTAACCTATAGCAAACTCTGCATATCACAATAATCTAACATAAAGCAAACTCTGCATATCACACAATAATCTAACATAAAGCAAACTCTGCATATCACATAATAATCTAACCCATAGCGAACTCTGCATATCACATAAGAATCTAACCTATAGCAAACTCTGCATATCACATAATAATCTAACCTATAGCAAACTCTGCATATCACATAAGAATCTAACCTATAGCAAACTCTGCATATCACATAATAATCTAACCTATAGCAAACTCTGCATATCACATAATAATCTAACATATATCAAACTCTTGCATATCACATAATAATCTAACCTATACCGAACTCTGCATATCACATAAGAATCTAACCTATAGCAAACTCTGCATATCACATAATAATCTAACCTATAGCAAACTCTGCATATCAAATAATAATCTAACATATATCAAACTCTGCATATCACATAATAATCTAACCTATAGCGAACTCTGCATATCACATAATAATCTAACATATATCAAACTCTGCATATCACATAATAATCTAACGTATAGCGAACTCTGCATATCACATAATAATCTAACCTATAGCAAACTCTGCATATCACATAATAATCTAACGTATAGCAAACTCTGCATATCAAATAATAATCTAACCTATAGCGAACTCTGCATATCACATAATAATCTAACATATAGCAAACTCTGCATATCACATAATAATCTAACGTATAGCAAACTCTGCATATCACATAATAATCTAACCTATAGCAAACTCTGCATATCACATAATAATCTAACGTATAGCGAACTCTGCATATCACATAATAATCTAACCTATAGCGAACTCTGCATATCACATAATAATCTAACATATAGCAAACTCTGCATATCACATAATAATCTAACGTATAGCAAACTCTGCATATCAAATAATAATCTAACGTATAGCGAACTCTGCATATCACATAATAATCTAACCTATAGCGAACTCTGCATATCACATAATAATCTAACATATAGCAAACTCTGCATATCAAATAATAATCTAACGTATAGCGAACTCTGCATATCACATAATAATCTAACCTATAGCGAACTCTGCATATCACATAATAATCTAACGTATAGCAAACTCTGCATATCAAATAATAATCTAACGTATAGCGAACTCTGCATATCACATAATAATCTAACGTATAGCAAACTCTGCATATCACATAATAATCTAACGTATAGCAAACTCTGCATATCACATAATAATCTAACGTATAGCGAACTCTGCATATCAAATAATAATCTAACGTATAGCAAACTCTGCATATCACATAATAATCTAACGTATAGCAAACTCTGCATATCACATAATAATCTAACGTATAGCAAACTCTGCATATCAAATAATAATCTAACGTATAGCGAACTCTGCATATCACATAATAATCTAACGTATAGCAAACTCTGCATATCACATAATAATCTAACGTATAGCAAACTCTGCATATCAAATAATAATCTAACGTATAGCGAACTCTGCATATCACATAATAATCTAACCTATAGCGAACTCTGCATATCACATAATAATCTAACGTATAGCAAACTCTGCATATCAAATAATAATCTAACGTATAGCGAACTCTGCATATCACATAATAATCTAACCTATAGCGAACTCTGCATATCACATAATAATCTAACATATAGCAAACTCTGCATATCACATAATAATCTAACGTATAGCGAACTCTGCATATCACATAATAATCTAACCTATAGCGAACTCTGCATATCACATAATAATCTAACATATAGCAAACTCTGCATATCACATAATAATCTAACGTATAGCAAACTCTGCATATCAAATAATAATCTAACGTATAGCGAACTCTGCATATCACATAATAATCTAACCTATAGCGAACTCTGCATATCACATAATAATCTAACCTATAGCAAACTCTGCATATCACATAATAATCTAACCTATAGCAAACTCTGCATATCACATAATAATCTAACCAAAAGCAAACTCTGCATATCACATAATAATCTCACCTAACTCGTTGATATTGATGTGCATAAATGTAAGATACGTAGTGATTCATTACCTAGCAAGAATAATTTCATACTACTTTAACAGAAGACAATCCATTTTCATAATAACTGCTAATTCCGAATAGCATCTTTCTATATGATTGCCAAATGATATTTCTTTCTTCAATATTTCCTGCTAAATTCAGCTAAAGCTTTATCTAAAAAGAGGGCTCAACTTCTTAGTATATGTGTTAAAAGACTGACCCTTTTCAGGGTGTATATATACATTTATATATATATATATATATATATATATATATATATATATATATATATATATATATATATATATATATATATATATATATATATATATATATATATATATATATATATATACTGTTGAATTCAATGATTTTCCGTCCGATTGTTGAATCTAACTAAACTTTGTTGTAAATAAATTTGCAATATTATTGCTTAAATTGCCACTTGTTTTATACACAACCACTAACAAACGTCAAATACTTTGCTCGACCACAAAACTTGCTTTCGAACAGGATTTTCCAGGATAGGAATGTCGTTTGTGAACAGACCTACATGTACTTGAGATTCCAGTTTAACTCTAAAATTTTAGTGATTAGGATGAATCATTAAGACAGCAAATAAAAAATATAAAAAAGGGAAAAGAAACGTTTACATCCCTGTTGAAAATATTTATTCGTATTTATGGATGATTGATTAATTGAAGAAGGATGTTTTATACAGAACGCTCCGGTGGCCTAATGGTCAGAGCGTCCGCCTAGGATGAGGGAGGTAGTTGGTTCGAACCCCGGCCGAATCATATCAAAGACTAATAATACAAAAAGGTAAGAGCTCACCATTAAGAGGTTAGAATTCGGACAGGTCGGCCTGGTGTCAGGATAATGTGACTGGGTGAGTCTCCATGCTACATGTATGCTTCACGATTACTAGACATTACTATAAACTGGCACACTGCAGACATAGTAGCGATATAGCCGAATTTATTTTGAAGCTTCGTTAAAAGTCCAAATCACACCCCCACCCACGCACCCACACCTACACGATATATTTTCAAATATGGGAATGTACATTATTTTAGACATTATGGTAAACATATAAGAAAGAATGACATGTAAGGTACATAAATGTCGGAAGTATTGATCGTTGACCGACGACGTCTAAATCAAACATCCTCTAAATTTCAAGAAAACAAAGAATTCTTAATTAATTATTTAAACCAACATAATTCAAACACGTTGTGGAAACTCCTTTAAAAAAATATCAATCTTAACTCGACTTACCCCACCCCCGAAAAAACTCTACCCTCCACCCACCCCCCAACAAAAAAAGGGGGAACGTGGAATGTTCGTTTAATATGATTTTAAGTAAAAATGAATGACCGAATGTTGCTGGTATTTATCGTAATGGATTTCCTCTCATAAGTACATCCATTATGGTGTATTGCGAACAGCTTTTGCTAATCTTGATTGTGTTTTTTGCCTGACGAAGAATACATAAATCCATGTTTCAAGACAAAACGTATAAATGATTAGCAAAGCTAGCAAAGCTTGTACTTTTCCAAGAGGTCTCTCTTCTGGAAAATATACTTGTTGAGAGCGAAAGTGGAAATATACAACATTTTTCTATAAACATTTCAGAATTTATGTCTCGCTCCCAACAAGATGAAAAAAGCGACGTAGAAACTAAACCAGATATAACCTCGATAATCCTAATCAGACGGGGATGGAAGAGATTATGACAAAATCCAGATTTTACCTTCAAGATCTTAGATAAGCACATTTAGTTTACTCCGTATAATATTTGGAAAGCACTTGAGAAGCATGACTTTGGACGCTGGAATATACCATCAGCAGGATGGACTGGCGCATGTGATGTAATATACCTTAAATAATAGTAATGACAGCACCAAAACTTGTTTTCATTAAGGTACTACCCTAACCTTTTGAGTCACCATAAACACATACAATAACTGAAGCTAAAACTATGAAAGTTAATACCAAGATAAAGGCAGACATTGTGCAAATAATACAATAGATATACGTTTCTTTGTTCTTCAAATGAAAGAAAATGTATTCTTCTTCAGATTATTTGATTGTAGGCATTCTTCTTTTGCTTTTGGATAAAAAATTACAGGCATCCGGCATTTGTTTTTCCCCTTCTCTAAACCCCGCTCCCACCGAGGCCCAAAAAATTAAATGGCTGGTCAGCAATTTATGGTTTTCCAATGATTGTTTTTTTTTTTATATATCACTATTGTATTTCCTAATCTTCATTATCACTGTACATAAGAAACATTTCCACCAAACGTTACATGTAACATGCCGCACAATAGATACAAATAGATACAGAAATATCACAGAAGAAATTTACATCAGAAATAAATGCCGGTAATTTAGGTCATGTCGTATGTTGTCCAACATTAGGTAAATCTCAGACATTGCATTAAACTATGTATATGCATTCGATAGGCATTACAATATGTATCTCAATTAGATACGCACTGACATATGTATTAGATACGCACTAAAATATGTATATCCCCATTTGATACGAACTAAAATATGTATCACAATTCGATACGCACTAAAATATGTATCACAATTCCACAATTTCATTTGAAAAGTATTAGCTAACAAAATTATATTCATATGGCTTTCTTCTGATATTATTTTGCTTGGGGGGGGGGAGATCTCAAGACAGATGCCCCCCCCCCCAATTAAAATGAAAATAGAAAAAGTGTTTATGTGGTGATGTTAACCCCCTGATGTGTAGTTATGTGGCTTTTCTATATTTATTTTCCATTTAAATTAAATTTTTCCCCGTAGGGATTATTTTAATTTTGAATGGGGTATTATTTGAATTCTTTGTTCATCCCTAGTATTTATATAGGATTGTTCGTTCGAGTAGGTTTTGTTTTATCTATCCTCGGATAGATATATACTGTTTCTTTGTACGGACGGACATTTTATATCAAATTTTTGCCAGTTGTCTTATTTAGTGATTTTGACCCCCAAGTCTGATCCTCGCTCTTCTTTTACTTTTCTATTCATTTATTTAATTTTTTTAATTTTGAGCAAAGTTTGGTGTACTAAATTTATTTAAATAAAAATAAACTTATTGGTTTAATGAATGTATTTTTCTGTGTCGTTCTTTGCAATATATATATATATATATATATATATATATATATATATATATATATATATATATATATATATATATATATATATATATATATATATATATTTAGTTTTACTAGTTCGACTGTGTTTGAGTTGGGGTCCGTACATTTTTTGTTGTAATTTGTACTTCTCCCTGACTCGATTTGGGTCGTCCTTACTTATTTATTCATTTATAATTAAGAAATTTTCTAAGTGGTTAAGGGTATTCACTAAATGGTTTATCTCTGCAGTACGGGATCTGCACAAAGGAAGTGTTGTGGATAGTAGATATCCGAAGTTCAATTTCTAGATATATATTCTAATACTTATTTTTTCCTTAATAAGGCCCTTTCCAAACTCGAACACAGGCCTGGTAACTGTGATATAGCCCTGTCACGTCCTTATTATGTACTTTCTCCATTAGGGTTCCCTATATCACAAATTCCCAAAGTTTTTGTTTTCATAAGTAGTAATTTTAAAGGAAGAAAGAAACGTGTTGTCCTATTTCTTGATCGTAATTACTTGTCCACAAGCTATCATTGTTTTTGTAATGTTGTCGTAATTTGTCTGATACGATTTTTGTTAAAGTTTCTGTCTAGTAAGAGTATCTGATGTCAGTTATATTTGTCTATCTTAAAGATTTCCATTATCAGTTTAAGTCTATCTTCCTTTGTTCCGTCCCATTGTTTCATAGTATGGTGCTTGCTGAACGGCGCTTTTCTGCGTAGTGGGCAGTTGACTGGTGTCCGTATTATTCTTCGCCTTAAGGCCACTTCACCTTTTATCCAAGCGTTGTAGATAGAGATATTTGACCAACAATATTATTTTGTTGTACAATATCTTGGTCCATTTTATTAAATTTAATCCAAATCCAATTTTTTCCAGTACGTTTTGTGTGTAACTATGTTCTAATCTGTCAAAGTCTTTTTCATGGTCGAAAAGTACCATAGCACATTTCGTCCCTGTCCCGTTTATACAAACCATAATTGTCCTAATGTTTAGTATATTGTTGTCTGTGTTCTTACCTTTCCAACCACATGTTTGATTTATGTTTACTATTGTGTCAAATCCTTGTTTTTACCCTATTTGCTAAAATCTTACTTAGTATCTTGTAGTCTGTGTCAAGGAGGGAGATGGGCCTCCAGTTTTATTTAGGTCGGTTCTGTCACTTTTCCCTTTGTAGATGATAGTGATCAGTCCCTCCCTCATTGAATCCGGCATTAAGTCATTTTTTAAAACCTCACCTTGGAATTTTTCTGTATAGAATTCTGCAATGAGACCACCTCTCCATGGGTATTTTCCTGTCGCAATGCATTTTTATGTGGCTTGTATCTCTTCCACATAAATGAAATTGTCACACATTTTCCTGTGTTCTGACGATATCATTTCGCCTTGTATCTGATCTAGGTATTCTGTTATTATTTGTGTGTCTATATTTTGTGATGTGTATAGTTGAGTGTAGTTGTTTTGTATCCCCCCCCCCGATTATTCCCTCTTTAATCGTCACTTCCTTCCCATTTATAGTTAGTTTGTCCAGTGCCCCCCCCCCCCCTTAATTCTTCTCGTTTAAATAATCCCTCTGTTTGTTTGTATATGTGGTTAAATTTCCCTGCTCGTATTTCTTGTCCCTTCCTATCCACTTCTGTTGATTTATATAATTGCTTTAAATATGTCTCCGTTTCCCCTTTAGTTATTAAGATACTTTGTATTAATAGTTTTAGTTCCTCAGTTTCTATATTTTGGATTCTTTTAATTTTATTTGAGTGATTTATTGCTAAGCTTTTTATTTTGTTTTTAAATCTATCCCAATCTGATATTATATCCGTTATGACGTTTCCTTTTTCTTTTTTAATTTTATCTAATTCTTCTTTTATTTCTGTAATCAGATATGCATCCTTTAGGATTGAGTAATTTAGTTTTCATATCCCCTTTCTACGTCTATTGCTATGTTTTGTAATTATTTCGTTAAAAGTTTATGGACCGAAATTATTTAATCTAGAATTTCCGCTTTTTGTATTTGTTAGGGTCGAAATTTGTCACGTAAAACTGATCTAATCTACTTGCACCTCTATTCCTATATTCCTCGGTGTTTTCCGATTTAAGTATATTTAGTCTTCTGTTATATTATGTTATCTTAATGGTTTATCCATAATATCCCTTGATTTAAGTCGCTGTAAGTTTCCCTATTATATCCACGTCCTCTCCCACCCAGTGGAAGTCCCCTCTTAAAACTAGATGTTGTGAAGTGTAGTTATTTACATGTTTACTTAAGTTTTGTATGAAGTCATATTTCTTATATCTAGTTTGCAGGGCTATATATGTTTCTGATGTGTAGTTTATCTAATTTTATGTGTAATACCTTCCATTTTAAACGTACCCCTTCATTATTTTTTCCCCTAGTTTGTCCTACTTTTATTCATAATTATTGTGTCTACTCCCGCTTTAATGCCAGTGTCCCTATGCTCATTGGTGACTAGTATTGCAATAATTATTTCCTCTAGTACACCAGTTTTTTGCTTGTTGAGTTTGGTTGTGTGTTTCTTGCATTAGAATGATGACGTAGTGTTTTAGTGTTATTGTGTGATTTTGTCGTTGTCTATTCCATTAGTGTTGATTGATGCGATATGGAAGTTTTGTCCCAACATTTTTGGTTTTATCTCTCCAGGTGGATTTTGATATTACAGTTTTGTCAATTAATCCTATTTAAGTTACGTTGTAAGATCGATTTTTCTTCGAAGTTTATTTAAATATTGTTTGTGATTTGGGGCATAGGCCCTTCTTCTTGTTGTGTGTCATTTTCGTGTCGTTTACTATCGGTGTTAGTCATTAAGTCGTTCGTTCCGTCACTTTGTTGCTCCGTGCTTTTTTCATTGTTGCTGTCCGTGCCATTTGTCAAGTTCGTTTCATTTGTCTCGTTATCTCCCTCTTCGTTGCCTTCAGTGGTTACAATCTCTTGCGTTTCTGTATTCTCCACTGTAGAGGTTTCTTTCAATTGTTTCTTTGTCGTTGTTGTAGTGGTAGTGGTGGTGTTTTTTGTTGTTGAGATTTCCTCCATGGAATAGTATCCTTTCCCACTAGATGACGATCCCGACAAAGATTTCTCTAGCTTCCTCTTCCATATCTTTGGGATGGGTGATGATGTAAAGGGAAGCATCTCACAGAAGTCTATTGCTCCCTCGACACTAGTTCATGTCTCTAAGGCTACACCTCTTCTCATAACCTCATCATACTTGGTGAATACGTCGAATCTGTGGTTTGTAGTCATGGCTCTTGATGTTGGGGGTGTCTGTTTTCCCGTTTATAGCGGCGCCAAATAGTTTTGCCATTCGCCCACTTTAAGTTGTCCTGTTGTATCTCCCATTTGTTCCGCTGCTGAGTCATTTATGGTTGTTTGAGGAAGTCCGGTATTCGTTGGCCACATGGCTGCCTTCCCTGCATAGGTGTTTGGACCCGGCGGTTTTTGCGGTTCCTAGCAGTCTTTGGCCCCGTGGCCCATTGTTCTGCATCGTGTATATGGTCGCACCAAGTCCGAGTCCTTATACCAGGTGCGTAGGAAGAAGCCCATGAGATAGAAGAACGATGGTATGTTCTTCGCCACCACCCTTGGCACCTGGATTATTCGTTCCCCGGTTTTAACTGAGTTGTACCCATAGTATGTTGCCATCTTGTCCGTCTTTATGGTTATTTTGTATTTGCGAATTTGCTTGTCCACTGTTTCCTGCGATGCTATTTCGAGAGGGAGACCCAAGATGAAGACATCCATAGTCCGGGCCTCAACCCCTCGAATTATGGGTGCCGTTGTCGTTATGGCCATCTGATATCCATTAATGGATATTTCCTCTTTGTTAATCAGTGGTGTCCCTTTTGGATACAATATATACTTGTTTCGTTATCCGTATTGTAATGCTGTTATCGCTGAGATGTCATATCCCATGATATTTAGTGCTGTCAAGGTTTCTGCTTGCCTGGGGAAATGTTCCGTCTCTCCAAAGTCGAGCGTCTGCAAGCCCTCCATGTGATAAGCTACCCACCTCTGGTTCCCTTGTGCTCCCTCTAAGACTATTGAAATACGTCTTGAGCCTTTTTCCTGCCTGTCTCTCCTGATTCAGAAAGTGTCTGATCTGTATTCACTATGATTGTCGCACATTAGTCAGTCGTACTAGCTGTAGGGATAATCTATCTAGTTTCTAAATAGGTTTTGAAATATGACAACAGTTGTTTTGTCTAGAGATAAATTGGCCCTGGACACTTGAATAAATAAATGCAATAATGATGAAATTAAATTATTACTGTGGATTGAGTACTACGCTGACAATACAATTAGTAAAGATAATAGCATATTGGATCCCTAAAATAAATGCAAAGAAAATGAAAATATAATGGAAAATGGTGCTCACAGGCTGACCCCCTTGCGGTCTGTTTCGTACGTGCTATTGTGATTATAAATGCTTAGCTTACATCTCATCAACAAGTATTAGAATGATAAAATTAATCCCTTTGCGTTGTTCTCAAGATTCTACAGTAAAATGTACTGTAAGTCTGGTACCGTAATAGTTATGCGTAATTAATAGCAACTAATTGACCGGATCTACTAGTAAAATATCAATCATACACACCATTGAGGAATAATCGCATATATAAACTCACACATATAACCTTCTGTGTCACTCCTGCCAAACTAGAGGTCGCGGTGGCATTATATTGTTTGTTTTATTATTTTCAGAGTTCTTTTTAATTCGCTCAACTCAATTTTTTTTATTGTTTTTGTATACCGCTGTGCAATTTTGTCTAAAACTTTCATTTACAACTCCCGTCCTAGAACAGGAAATAATTAGTCAGTTTATCAATATATGTATCGAATATATATATATATATATATATATATATATATATATATATATATATATATATATATATATATATATATATATATATATATATAATCAAACTAGCAAAAGGAAACATTGTTCGAATTGATGTACTTAACATACAAAGCAAGTCCAGTATACCTACCTTTAATGGGATTTTGTTTCATAATACATTGAGGGAACTAAAGCAATTATCAACAAATGTTATGCACGACATTGAACGCATAATGTTACATTGTTCCTCTTCACATTTCTGGAAATTCTTGTATGATTTAAACAAAGATTTAAAGTGTTTCCTTATCATTTAAGAAAGACAAATGTTCTAAAGAGAAGAAGTCACAGTCAATTTATGCTTTCGACAATATATGAGTGTATTGCATGCAGCAACCAATATGGTGTTTTTTGTACACATTTTTTCCGTCTACAGAATTCCCTTGAAGTTCTACAAAGAAATTAGATTTTGGAGTTGAGAAGTAAACATGCCACATGATTTAAAGTGTCCTGAGCACAGAACTCGAAAAAAAAAAATGCAGTCGTTCTGATGGGAAAAGGTGGAAAAACTAAACTGCTTGGAAACATGAATTAATGATTGTTACAAGTTGTTGAGATTTTATTTTAATTTAATAGAGACATTTCACCAATTGTTCGTACCTCCTTACCCTACAGACAATTCTTGTGGAAAACACGTAAGTAAAGGAAATATTTCAAGGTTGTATTTGGTCAAATGCTTTGGCAATAACAAAGAAAATGATGTAAAGAGTATAAATGTAACTCTTGAAGAAAAGGAATTGTAGTAAACCTTCGATTTTATTCGTCGCTCGAATAAATCATTATATATTGCTTGCAGTGCGGTTGACAACAAACACCTAATCGAATATATAGTGTTTGTGGTACAGTATACAAACTTACTAAAATAAATCTTGTTTAATATTTGAATACAGAGAGTACAAAATCTTTAACCAAAATCACTATCCATTGGGTTGACACGATTCAAACCATTCCTATACCGCGAAACAAACACATAAAATGAAAGAAAGCACTTTGAAAATGAATGCACCGGTTCTTTAATTGTATTGAACAACTCACCAATCTGGTAAGTGAACTCCATGTAGCAAAATGTGACTTACAGTGACTAGAGTCTCTTCTGATAACACGATTTATTCAACCGTATTCTCTCGAGTATAACACTCACCCTAAGGTAAACCGCTGGACTCAGTCAGACGTCCTATTAAACATCAGTAGATCGGCGTCTGCGTTGTACGTTCCAGTTTCTGATTCTACTGGAATAGTGTAGACTTTGATCTATTGGCGCTTGCGCCAGTATATTTAGATAAATAATGCGTTCGGTCCAGTGAATATTTGCAAGAGAATATTCGGTATTAACACGCTACAATATTTTCCAAACTGCTGTCTCCTGGACAGACCATGAGCTAAAACTGCAATGGGTATGACTTCCTTTTTTATGTCAACCGCCGCTTTGACATTGTATAATTATTTTCATTTATGCTGGGCGTATACCGCCGACAAAAGAACGAATTTACCTATGATTATGAAAATGTATTATAAATGAAGGTTAACTTGCACAGCAACTGTTTTTAAATGCGTACTGTTTCTTTACAGCTTTTTATGTATACTAAAAAAAACATTGTTTCCACAAGAAAATTGGTCTCCGTGGGTGCTACCTTCTGCTCCTCACTGCCTAATATTTATGATATTTATTCTTTTTATTTATGTTTTCATCTGTCTATTTATCTGTTAGTTGTTTATTTATTTATATCTTGTAGAATTATTTTATTCTTAAAATTATAAGGGTGATTGTTAATTCGATGAAGATTCTCATGCCCGGTGTGGTAACAAAACATACCCCCGTTATTGTATATATTGCAGATAGATGTCTCTTTCATGATCAATATTTATACCATATGGATAAATAAACACACAAGCATGCCTTAAATAGCAGGATTTCGTCGTCCGATCTGGTTTCCCAAAATGAGCACGGTATAGTAGCAAATTGAACGAATTATTGATTCTCATAGGCCTATAAATTATTTTTGCTATGTATATGGATTTTAACAATGAATTGAGCTCTTGTTGGGAAATTTGACCGATGTGAAGTCGTGTAATTAATTCACTCTTACATTATATCATAAATAACTAGTTGCTGAGACTATTAAGAGACATACACTAAATTGCGTGTATGATTTGAAATTCTAAGTGTAGTTGACAAATTATGCAGCATATCCGTATATGAGATTTGATTTTAAAATATTGTATCCTTTATTTCTACTTTAATTTTCAAACTATGAATCTGTCTTATCGAAGGATTTCAAATTGACAATATCGAACACTGTACAAAATATTATGACAGGAAAAATATTTCCATCATTGGAATATATCTGGTCTCAAACAATACAGCAATCGTCGTCTAACGACTAGCAAAAAGCAAGTCTAAACATTGATCAATTAGATATTCGTTTCCTAATAATCATGCTGCACGTGCAGAACAGAAGGCGACTTTTAAGTTTAATAACGTAATTTCTGTTTTATTGAAAATAATCCATGCATACATGCATGTCCATTAATGGTTGTCTTCTCGGTCGTTTATTTAAGATAAATGATAATGTTGCGTGCAAGGTATACATTGGAGAGACGTATCTGATTCTGAGTGAGCTAAAGGTGAGATATATTTGAGAATGATGGCTTTTTACAGATCATACAAAAATACAAGATACAAGGCACCTGTGACGAAAATAATCTATTTTGCCGCAACGAAGTTGTCAATTTCAGTTATACTTCACTTAAATGTACCCCTTCATTGAGTGCTTGAGGGGTTTGCTCGCGTTGTAATATGGTTTACTGTTTCTCTAGTTTTGGAACTGCTATCTGGTTGCACTCAGGTTGCGACACACCATTTGACACTTGCTTTCATTTTGAATACTCCATATCAATATCATGTAAACTAAGCCGATATCAATTCCTTGCGAGTATTGATTAGGGGAATAAATTATGTCGTCATAACTGTCGTATCTTCTTTAATCTCATTTGATTCAGTTTATAGATCAGCTTGATGACTAAGATAAGAAACGATTTAGTGACAAAAGCATACCACATGTCAGACACAGAAATTGGAATCCCTATACAAACTATTGGTTACAAAATATACCAGGTGCCAAACAGATTTCGAACCCCAAATCCCGACTATCAGAATATCCCCAATCCAACGTAAATACCGAGTGCGCACTCATCTAGCCGCAGCCGCGAACTTAACAATCCGTTTGTAGCTAGGTTAGTTGCACGACCCCCGTTAGATTAGCAACAAGATGGGAAAAAGATATTTGCATGACCACGCTCTCTGACTTATTTATAGTTTGGCTAAACAAGATCAACAAAATAAGTTATTTAAATTAGTTGGGCGGTAATGTCAGGGTGTAATTTTAAGACTGACCACTTCTACAGGTGTAACGAGTAGGCCAAATGACCCTTCATTTTGTTATAGTAGTATCCTTAAGCGATGTCAATAAGGTGTACATGGACAGATCATTATGCATAGAATGTACAGCTAATCGTTCTAATGGTGAATGAGTGTGGGTGGTTTGGATTCTTAACGTAGATTTGCAAACAAATTTCAGTCACATCGCTACGATTTATAGTGATGTCTATCACAGAGAATGATGTCCCATTCTGTCACATTATCTTAACCAGCCCTAACACTAACCTCGTAGTGCCGTGCGCCTAGCGAGATAGTTTTTAGTGCTATTTGTATGGAATTGGTATGACTCAGCCGGGTTTAGATCCAGCGCCGGATTAAGCACCGTGGAGGCCCATAGGCAGTCAAACTTTTGGGGCCCCAGACCCACGGTCATGGTCTCATGGGGGCCCCTCATGGGGCCCATAAAAGTCGCGGGGCCCATAGGCAGTTGCCTACTCTGCCTAATGGGTAATCCGGGACTGTTTAGATCCGACAACTGCCAGCATATATGCACCAATCCGTCCATTCCTGTCAGCAACAATGTAGCTAATTAATCTGACTTTGTTAACAAAATGCCGTATAATGTTCACAGAATCAGAATAAGAACTGGGTAGATGGAACATAAACGACTATAATGGTGACTTTATTAGAAATTAGGACTGGATAGCTGGAACATGAGCGGCTATAATGGTGACTTCATCGGAAATAAGGTAGTTTGTAACACGTGTGGCTGTAATGGTGACTTCATCAGATAAAAAGTTTGAGCACGAGCAAGTATAATGGTGACAGACGTCAGTAAAGTATAGCTGGAACATTGGGGGCTATAATGGTGACGTCACCAGCAAAACACGGGGTAGTTGAACCTGGACATCAATAATCTTAACCAAATCAACTCAAGTTTTCAAAATACATGTACTTAAATTCTGTAATGTGTTTGTTTTCTCTTGTGTTTTTGAAAAATGGTTTAACATGTACACGTTTACTGTACATCAAGATGATTCCCTTTATGTTGGTTAAGCTTTCTATAAATGTGTAAATTAACAATGATGTTACGATGATATTAATCAGTGATACCTTTATAGTTGTATAAGTCAGTTCCACGACTAATACAATACTAGTTATGACATCCTAATATTCTTTAAACGGGCAAGGAAAGGCGAGACACCTGTAAATCTGAGAGAACGTCGTATGATATGGCACACGTTCTGGTACCAGTTTGAGACCACAGATGAAAGAATTCGTATTGTAAATTTGTTCCTGTGCCAAAGGCATATACCGTCTAAATACCCACTCACTCCTATGCCAAAGACATATACCGTCTAAATGTCCAACTCATTCATATGCGTAAGGCAACTACCGTCTAAATCCCCAACTCATTGCGTAAGTAAGTAAGTAAGTAAGTAAGTAAGTAAGTAAGTATGTATGCATGCATGTATTATATGTATGTACGTACACATGTATGTATGTATGTATGTATGTATGTATGTATGTATGTATGTATGTATGTATGTATGTATGTATGTATGTATGTATGTATGTATGTATGTATGTATGTATGTATGTATGTACGTCCCTACGTATAGGATAGGTAGGATAGGTATGCACCACAAATATACTTTAAATAACACTACTTATCACAAAAATCAAATACGGAGATTATTAACAATCACTTTCTGCTTTATTCCGTCAGTATTTGTCATGCCAAGACAAACCACAGCTTACAAATATGTTTTATGTTGAATGAAAGATACATAAAAAATGTAAAATATAATGTGAATGTAATTTTTTGTTTTACTTAGGTATCCACACAGGCATACTAAAGAATTTTTAGAGGAACAAGTGTCAATCAAAATCAACAAGCAAAGTTCTGTTCTCGATATTAACCAAATAGTTTTAAATTGTCCAGGACACGACACAAAACACAATGTTTTAAACTGTCCAGGACTGGATATGAACCTCACTGTTTTGATCTGTTCAAGACAAAATATGAACCTCACTGTTTTGATCTGTTCAGGACAAGATATGAACCTCACTGTTTTGATCTGTTCAAGACAAAAAATGAACCTCACTGTTTTGATCTGTTCGGGACAAAATATGAACCTCACTGTTTTGATCTGTTCGGGACAAAATATGAACCTCACTGTTTTGATCTGTTCAGGACAAGATATGAACCTCACTGTTTTGATCTGTTCGGGACAAAATATGAACCTCACTGTTTTGATCTGTTCAGGACAAGATATGAACCTCACTGTTTTGATCTGTTCAAGACAAAAAATGAACCTCACTGTTTTGATCTGTTCGGGACAAAATATGAACCTCACTGTTTTGATCTGTTCATGACAAAATATGAACCTCACTGTTTTGATCTGTTCAGGACAAGATATGAACCTCACTGTTTTGATCTGTTCGGGACAAAATATGAACCTCACTGTTTTGATCTGTTCGGGACAAGACATGAACCTCACTATTTTGAACTGTTCAGGGCAAGATATGAACCTCATTGTTTTAAACTGTCCAGGACAAGACATGAACCTAACTATTTTGATCTGTTCAGGACAAAATATGAACCTCACTATTTTGATCTGTTCAGGACAAAATATGAACCTCACTGCTTGTAACTGTTCAGGACAATGTTAAAAAGTACGCTGTTTTAAATTGTCCAAAACATGACATGCTGTTTGAAACTGTCCAGGAAACAAGAAAGAAAAGAAAACTGTTTTAAACTGTCCAGGACATGACATAAAAACCGCACTGTTTTACAATTGTCCAGGACACGACATACACCAAACTATTTAAACTGCCCGATACATGACATAAACCAGGCGGTTGTAATGTGTCCAGTTCTTTAGCCATATCTTTAATATTATTATTATTATTATTATTATTATTATTATTATTATTATTATTATTATTATTATTATTATTATTATTGTTATTGCTACTACTACTACTACTTGCATATATATATATATATATATATATATATATATATATATATATATATATATATATATATATATATATATATATATATATATATATATATATATATATATATATATATATATATATATATATATTCCAATAAAAAATATCACCAAAATTACTTATAAGCTTGTTATCTGATTTAGAACTCCCGGCGCCACAATTTACTCAGCTGTCTAAATATTTTATAGCTAAACACTGTATTAACATAATATTATACAGATTACAAGAAAAAAAACGAATTCGTTATTATATTCAAGGTGATAAAAATAATAAGAACCAAGTGACACTTTTTTCGTGATTTTCCCAAATTGTTAATAGGTGTGTCTGTTTCTTGTGTATCTAACTGCTATACAAGTTATTTTGTTTCAAGATGGCGAAAAGCAAGGTCATAAGAATGTTTGTGTCCTTTATACAAACCCAAATTGTTGTTGTTATTTTTTGTTGGCTTGACTTCGCTCACGAAGATTAAGAAGGAAGATTTCTATGTCTATTGCACATGCGCTGGTGGCTGACGAACCCAATACGTGATAGGCACGTCCGTCCACAGAGGCTGCAGGGGAATGTCTGGGTTTTGGTGGGTGCTGACAATGGCTCCCGGTTTTTTCTTTGCCAACGTTTTTCCTCCAAGATGGCCCGTCTGTTTTGTTCAAAAGTGTCTGCGGCCTGGTGAACTGTACGTCGCCAGCTTGCACGGTCAACAGCTAGTGATGCCCATTGACAGTGATCGATGCCACAGGAGGTAAGGGTCTTTTTCAAGGAGTCTTTATATCTCTTTCGAGGTGCCCCTCTATCAGGGTAGCCAGATGATAGCTCACCATACAGTGCAATTTTTGGCAGGCGATGATCCTCCATCCTGGACACATGCCCTGCCCAGCGAAGCTGTATCTTCACGAGTGTGGCCTCAACGCTGGTGATCCCCGCTTGCTTGAGGACTTCAGTGTTGGTAACGAAGTCGCTCCAGTGGATGTTGAGGATGGTGCGGAGGCAGCGCTGATGGAAGCGTTCAAGGAGACGGAGGTGACGGCTGTAGGTGACTCAGGATTCGGCGCCATATAGGAGGGTGGTCAGTACGACAGCCATGTAGACTTTGATTTTTGTAACTCTCTTGAGATTGGGATTGTGCCAGACACGTTTGTAGAGTCTGCCGAAGGCGCTGTTTGCTTTGGCTAATCTGTTGTCTATTTCTTTGTCGATCTTTGCATCAGAGGATATCACACAGCCCAGGTAGGTGAACTGGTGGACTAAGTTTAGCTCTGTCCGGTCAATGAGGATGCTTGGTGGACGGTACTCTTCCTTGGGGGCAGGCTGGTGAAGTACCACGGTTTTCTTTAGGCTTACCTCGAGGCCAAAGAGCTGGCAAGCTTCTGCAAAGCAAGATGTTGCTCGTTGTAAGGCAGATTCCGTGTGGGCAACAAGGGCGGCATCGTCTGCAAATAGAAGTTCTCTAATCAGTTTTTCTAATGTTTTGGTGTGGGCCTGAAGTCGCCTTAAGTTGAAGAGGTTGCCATCTGTACGGAATCTAATATAGATGCCATCTTCGTCACCAAGGTCTTCTGTAGCTTTTCGGAGCATCGTGCTGAAGAAGACTGAAAACAGTACAAACCCAAATAATACAGCTATAAAGGCAACATAGACGGAAGATGCAATATTTTGAACCGGAAAGGAAAAGGTATGATACAAAACAAGTCAAAGGATAGTGTTGGCAAAGGAAAGAAATTGATTTGGTCGTTTTGGAACGTAAATCTGTATGTAATTTGTATTTTAACACATCCTTATATTGCATTATGAAACAAACCTATATTATTAAAGTCACGTGCCTCCGATAAACGTATACAAGTGTAAGAATTCCGTCTATCTCGCGATAGGAGAGAGAGAGAGAGAGAGAGAGAGAGAGAGAGAGAGAGAGAGAGAGAGAGAGAGAGAGAGAGAGAGAGAGTTTTCAGCACGTGTGAAAACTATCAAGTGTCACATTATTCTCGACTCTAAATTGTCATATATTCTGACTTGCCATTGAGACAGCCATGTTATTAAACGATAAACAGTGTAAGGGAACAAGTCTTTGGTGAGGTCATTTGGCTAGAGAAATCGGTTTGGTGGAAGGAAGGAAAACTGTTTCATATCAGCATTATAGGTATAACGGTACTAATTGTACAACCCAAGGTGGGCGGAACATAGCATTCAGTAATAAACAACAACACTAGCTGTGATTGGTGCAATTATGTAAGAGCTGTACTTTCTGTTAGGCTTTTTAAAACGTTAAGCCTCTTGGCAACATGCGAGATTATGTTAATTCATACCTAGATCATATTTTGTATCTTTTATGATTTTTAAAACAAATATGTGGCACACAGGGGTGAGTAAACATGTCTGTTGTGATTAGATAACTCTTGCCCCATTTAAGTTCCAGCATAGTTATCTCTCTTGAATGCAATGGAGTACCTGATTTTGTCCTTGTCAAAATGACAATCTAACATTGTACTCTATTACATTTTATGACATGTATGCTGAAGTTGTTATTGTTGTTGTTGTTGTTGTTGTGGGCTTTAGCGCCATTTTCAGCACACGATAGGCTATACACGACGACTAGTATTTATGGTGGAGGAAGAAACCGGGAAACCCCCCGAAAAGAACCACCGACCCACGAGAAGCTACTTTCTCATATACCCGCATTGGCCGAATCTGAGACTCGAACCCGCACAGACAGACGTGAGATGGCAGTGATCCGTAACGGAGAGCGCTTTAGATCACTCGGCCACTCGGTGGCCCCGCATGCTGACGTGGGATAGAAAGTATATTTATTTTTTTTAAAAAAAATTAGAATTGAGGTCTATGGAAAAACAATTGGTTCCATGATACCTGTATCTTTGTTGCAGCTCCATGGTACCTCTGATTAATGGTAACTGTTTTATTTAAATATTTTTCCTTTGCTAAGGACATGGTCTTCAGATACGATTTAACAATACCATTGAATATAACCAGTCTCTCTCTCTCTCTCTCTCTCTCTCTCTCTCTCTCTCTCTCTCTCTCTCTCTATATATATATATATATATATATATATATATATATATATATATGGTAATGTTCGAATAAATTGATCGTAATATGTCATATATATATATATATATATATATATATATACATACATACATATATATATATATATATATATATATATATATATATATATATATATATATATATATATATATATCAATGTATCTCTTAATTGCATCATCTTATAGACAAAGGTAGCTAGATTAGCACATTAAATATTAATCGGACATTAGTTTTGTTTAATTTATCAACTCGGAAAATAATGTAACATTGGTTTATGTACAAAATAGTCGATGAATATACAGACATGTAACTAACCTTACTTCCGTTAATACTATCTTGTACTAAAGTCATGCTTACATACGTCCTTATCACGTTATTAATACTTTTTACTACTGCTACTTCTACCACGACTGCAAATGTTTCTAACAACTCTCGTGCCACTGTTTGAACGATACCGAGAACAACGGTAAATACTATCACTACTTGACCAGGACTTAAGGCAGAGTCCGGAAGATGGAGCTACTGTAGTATTTCTTATTTGTTTGTTTGTTAATTGGAGCGTGTGGCAGAAGGTGCGGGACCAAAGGGAACCGCCTTGTTCGCTTTGCCCAAAGACCGGTCCTGATCTCAACTTTTACTACAGTTACCACCATCAGCGTCACGACCATCACTATTACCACTACTATCGCTACAAAAAATATTAATATCACCACAAACATACACAATATGGCTTTCATGGGAGGAATGTGACAAAAATTCATATAATGTTAAATATAATTCTGAGGTCAACGAAAACCAAATACTTTAACACAAGAGTATATACACCAGATAATAACAAACACAGTGGGAAGTCTGAATTGACAGAAACACTAACCTTCTTTTTAAATGTCTTATCAGCAAATCGTCAACACCTGACAATAGATAAATGTTGGGGTGTCTCAATATTTCTCTTGAATGCAGTGACATGTCTCGATCCTTTCTCTGTCACCAATTAAACGTGTTAATCAGTTATGCATGCACTGGGAATAACAAATGTCGGTAATTAATGGCCCTTAATAGGCCTAGATCTTAGATAGTCTTTGAGTCACAAAGCATTTCCAGACGATGGTGGAAATGATAAGACACAATTGACGAAGAGAACCTGATAGTTATTTATTGTCATTTGAACGTGATACATGATGATTGAATGATAATAGATATCTGATCCCAAAAAAATGTCGGACACGCACACACACAGACGCACACACTAATACACATACATACATACATACATACATACATACATACATACATACATACATACATACATACATACATACATACATACATACATGCATGCATGCATGCATGCATGCATGCATGCCTGCCTGCCTGCCTGCCTGCCTGCTTACCTACCTACGTACGTACGTACCTACCTACCTACCTACATACATACATACATACATACATACATACATACATACATACATACATACATACATACATACATACATACATACATACATACATACATACATACATACATACATACATACACCTCTGTCTGCGTGGCTTCGAGTCTCAGGTTTGGCCAATGTGGAAACGCTGCCAGTAGCGTCTCATGGATTGGTGGTTCTTTCAGGGGGTTTTTCCGGGTTCTTCCTCCACTATCTATACTGGCCACCATGTATAGCCTATCTTGTGTTGAAAAATGGCTTTAATCCCTACAACAATAACAACAACATTTCTCATCAAACGAAAAAAAAATGCTTGAACAAGTTCACGTTATGACAGGGAAATCTACTTTGTCAATACGCAACATTGTACTATTACAGTTCTGCATATATATATATATATATATATATATATATATATATATATATATATATATATATATATATATATACGTAATTAAAATAGGTCAAATACGTCTAATAGAAGCCATTTTCACTCATTATCTATTTCATTTCCATCGTATCTTTGACTCTCTTTATTTATGATGGATGATCATCTAACGTTCAATAAAACATCTCCCAATGCATCAGCTGTGTCTGATATTAAAACAAGAAAACGAAGCAGGTGCTCTGAACGTCCGCGACCTGTTCTATATCTAGTGCATCAATCCGTTAAGGTGGTCAATATAAACGAGTCAGGCTGGTTGTGTTTTGTATAGAAACTGCAACGCACATTCACTAGCTCAGCATAAAGCACTAGAAGATATCAAAAGAAGGTAAAGACTACCTTTTATATTTGTCCCATTTTGTACCTGATAGCACTTGTCTAAATATGACACTCATTCATCCAAACCTCTATGCAATTTTAACCAATGCTATCTGTTCAGTTTGCGGCAGATTTATGAGGGTCATGACAGGTAATGTAACTCTACCCGAAAAGATCGTCACAGCAGATAGTGAATGATACCCCTACATTTCCCAACCACAGCGTAAGTAATCTCTCCCTGGCATATTTTCTCTCCCTCCCTCCCTCTCTCTCTCTCTCTCTCTCTCTCTCATAAAACTGGTTTTCCACAAAACAAAATCTCATTACAAAAACGGTATAAATGATGCGATAGTTGTTTCCCCAGGAAACAAAGAAGGAGATATACTTGACAAAAGAAAAAAAATAACCCATAGTCACAGATATAAGTAGTGTCATGAGAACATACATCATGAATGATCAAGTTTCCAAACAACAAAAACATTATGATTTCAAACAAACGGAAGCAATTTTGAAGAACACATTATTGCTGTATATATCTGCTTAGTTTTGGCTCCGATACAAATCTTTATGTATGATGTCATCTTGATTGCCTTAATTAACCCCATGCGTATCTGCGTGCTGCTCGCTCGATAGGGCCGATTTAATCCAATAAACAAACTAGGATGCCGCCTAGTTCACCTAGATTTCGGGAAAGCGGTCGCCATCAACGATGTAAATTGTTTGGTTTTTCATTATTATCATCAAATATGTTGATAAATAATGAAATAAATATATGGTCAAGCGGAAGATGTATCAACACTCATGAAGCGATGCTTAGTGGGGGTTGGGAGACTAAGACGGGAGTTTCGCCTGAGGCGCCAAATACACCTGTACCGGTCCTGCTGCACAGAACCTTCGAACTTTGAAATATACATGCATAATTATTACATGCAGTTAGCATAACATGCTGTTACAAACCAGGGATATTTACTTGACCAAATTGGTTCAAACCATGGCGCGCGCAGGTCTCTTAGTTACAGTGCAAAGTGGTGTAAAGTTATTGTATGATCGCTATACATTCTCTGGTTCTTCATGCGATTAAATAACATTATTCTAGTTTCTGAGCAAATGTGTCATCAACATGCATGACGCTCCTCTGCCTGAATGTTTTTGTTATGAATTTACCAATTTTTGCGGAGCCTATTGCTGTTGTTATTGTTGTAGAGTTTAACGCCATTTTTCAGCACACGATAGGCTGTACATGGCAGCCAGTATTATTGGTGGAGGAAGAACCACGGAAAGAACCACCGACCCACGAGAAGCTACTGGCAAGCTTTCTGACATAACTACAGGAGCAAAATATTAGACTCGAACCCACGCAGACAGGTGAGATGGCAGTGACGTAACGGAAAGCGCTATAGACCACTCGGCCACTCGGAGCTCCTTTGCGGAGCCAACTGAACTCTTGATGCATATCTGTCTGTCATAAATTTTCCTTAATTTTTTTTCCGAAAAGACACCGACCTTCACCAATATATGCTGATAGCTTCCACTAGGGGTTTACTTTGACTGAAAGAACAAATATGGATTTCGCCTATCAAAACCATTTCTGCATCAAGTGCGTAGACCAAATCGCGATGATAACACGCACTTTGGATAATAATAATAATGAGGACTTTGTATAGCGCCTAATCTTTCGAAGCTCTAAGCGCTTTACATCATCAATAATGATATGACTACACTACAGAACAACAAATGACAAAAACAATGAAATTGGAAAACATAAAAATATGCTGAAAACATAAGATACAAAATATGATTAGGTCGCTATGTTTGTCCTTTAAGGCTAAGAAATAATCGTATCGATTTGGGGATAAAACTGTCACTGGTCAAGATCACCACAACTGATAGAAAAGTAGTTCGTGGACAATAATAATATTGATTCTGCCTCACACACGTTAACTCCACCATCGCCGGTGGGCCTGATGACATCCCAGCAGAAGCCCTCAGAGCAGACATAGAGACTTCAGTGGAAATGCTCTACCCTTTTTTTGTGAAGATATGGGAGGAAGAAGAAATACCAACTGACTGGAAGGAGGGACACCTCGTAAAGATCCAAAAGAAAGGCGACCTCAGCATCTGCTCCAACTATAGAGGAATCACACTCTTGTCAGTACCAGGAAAAGTCTTTAACCGGGTCCTCTTGGAGAGGATGAAGGAGGCCGTCGACCCCCAGTTACGAGATGAGCAAGCAGGCTTCCGGCAAAACAGATCGTGTACGGACCAAATAGCTACTCTTTGCAGCATAGTCGAGCAGTCCTTGGAGTGGAATTCTTCGCTCTACATCAACTTTGTCGATTATGAGAAGGCATTTAACAGCGTGGACCGAGAGACTGGAAACTTCTTCGCTACTATGGCATTCCAACCAAGCTGGTGAACCTGATCAAGAACACTTACAGCGGAATGTCCTGCAGAGTTATTCATACAGGACAGCACACAGACACCTTCCTAGTACGGACTGGCGTCAAGCAAGGCCGCTTGCTGTCACCATTTCTCTTCCTTTTCGTCATCGATTGGATTATGACGACGACCACCAATGGGCGGAGAAATGGTATCCAGTGGACATTGTGGAGTCAACTGGAGGACCTGGACTTTGCTGATGACCTAGCGCTCTTGTCCCACAGTCAACAGCAAATGCAGGATAAGACCGACATACGGGCAGCCACATCTGCACAGGTGGGCCTCAACATCCACAAAGACAAGACCAAGATCCTCATGATCAACTATACCAGTAACAACCCAGTCACACTGCAGGGAAGTGCCTTGGAAGAGGTGGAGTCCTTCACGTATCTAGGCAGCATTTTCAGCTAGCAGGGTGGCACAGACGTAGACATCACTAAAATGGGTTACACCTGGAGTCAGCTTGAGGGGATGGCACAGGACAGAAGCCTCTGGCGATCTTTTGTGGGCGGTCTATACCCTGGCAGGGTTGACGAGCAAAACTGAACTGACTCACACACGTTGACCAAGCCTTGTGGAGCGCTTGTACTTAGGTGAGGAAAAAGCCAATTGATTAAGGGATCAACGGATATGCTCAATGACACTAAAGGAAGGAAACAGTTTTCACATGAGTAACATTAAGTCAATTTCACAACTGGTTACCAAACTTTGCGGACAGCTTGCACATTGGTATGATAGAATCCTGTTGGTGTCGGTGTCAAAAGGTCAAAAGGTCAAAGGTCGCTAACTTGGCAAAGTCACAATACAATCCTAATTATTAAAATATTAAGAAAACCGTAAAGCATGAAACTTGAGCTATGGCTGACGCATTATTATTATTATTATTATTATTATTATTATTATTATTATTATTATTATTATTATTACATTGCTAAACTGTTATCTAGGTGAAATATCAACATGCGAACAAACTGCGCGAGTTAAACATTTGTGATACGAGCAACAACTTACTGTACTTCTTAAGGATCATTTTGTGGCATATGTATGTTTAGGGGAAAGTCAGATGCGTCAAATAGGCTACTTTAAACATATATTGTGATTTATATGCGGCTAAATGATCACGACTTGCAACAGATTAAATATTTCAATTAAAAGACTCAGAAGTTAAATTAAAACTCAGACATTAGCTATCGAATGTCTTATAAATATAGATATTCTCAAACAGCATATATCTTATTAAGAGAATTGTATTTAGAACTTGCATTTTAATATTTAATAAGTAGGTTAATATATAAATTACTGTTCAAGTTACTATACGTTTATGTCTTTAACGGTTTCTAAATAAAGATGTGAATTCACAAAATGACATTGCAGTTGTTATTTAGATACATTATTCCTAGGTGAAAACAGAATTTTCAAACTATTGGCTTTTTTATTCTAAATTCCGATTGATGATACCATGTCCACGACGGAAGTCAGTAAGTAGGTAGACTTCTGAGCCTAACAATAATCAAAATACCTAACTTTATATGGTATTTAGTTCAGGAAGTCTCAAATAAGCTTTTTTACCCCATCAATTACCATGCTAATGTAGGAAGCAATAACAAAGTACTCCGTTAATTAATTAAAACGAAAATAGTAATATTAACAATATAATTTCAATAATACTAACAAGACAATTTCGTTATGGAAAAAACAGGGAATATTTAATAGAAAAACCGGATTTTTAATGAGAAAGAGATGTACAAATGGACACTGTCCTGCATTCTCTCTCTCTCTCTCTCTCTCTCTCTCTCTCTCTCTCTCTCTCTCTCTCTCTCTCCCCCCCCCTCTCTCTCTCTCTCAATGTTGTAATGTCTTTGGCAATCCAATGAGCCATAATGTATTTCGACCCGCTTTATATATCATGTTAAAATGTGTTTAGAATCATCTCCTTTTCCTTGTATAAAACTGAAATGTCAGTCGTGGCTTTTAGAACATACACGAATACAAATTTCCATAACCTGACTACCAAATATGTCATTTTAAAATTCTTTAAGTAATCTCATATTTAAATTAATAGTTTGTGTTGATAACGCTTCTTAGCTTGCCAGTAAGTGTAATGGCACGATAGAAAATCAAGCATTGGAACGTGCTATGAATTGAAAAAAGTTTTGTGACCCAGACAAACGCAACGTATGAATGTAACCCTGCCATACTTATGTACTGAAAGGTTTATAATAAAAAATTTCAACCCATAGCACGAGGCTGTTGCGCTTGAGTTTCTTATCAATACATGCAGTGTTGGATATCTAAACTGGTTGTGACAGATACATTATGTGTGAATCAAACAGATGCACTTCAGGTGCACAGTGATTGCCCATCTTCGTGCCGCTTTGTCTTCGAACCGAGTACTTGACATTTTGGCGAAATGAGTTTAGATTTATTGGCAAGACATGTAAATGCACTTTATCATTCAGCTGTCTTTACATTAATTAGATGAGACATCTATCAAATTATATACACATTGTAAATCCAATGTTTAGGACCATCCTAGGAAGCCGTTTAACACGAAAAAAGTTGCGCCAAGAAAGGACAGCACCCGTCGATATAGAACAGGACCCGCTGAAGGAGATATCGTCGGGATAACTGGTTAAAGAGACATGCTTATTGTTTCTAATCAATAATGACATTTCGAAAGCCACGAACAGCGTTTCTGTGTCCTCAGCCTCCATGAAGTTGGTGAAATAGGATGATCTTGCAAAGAATGGCTATGCGCAGACTAATGTGGTGATGATAAAGAGAATAGCACACATACTGCTCAAATAGCGGAACCTCAAAATGATGTAAACTCCTATTACGAAGAGAAAATTGTACTGTTGAACGTGCCACATTTACTTACAGCTTTAAAATGAATGGCTGCTGTCTAGAACAGGAACATATAATTACCATTATTAAATGAGTCAGACAATTAATTGTATTATTTTGGGGTTTTGTTCTTGCGTTTTAGCTAGTACATGACAAGTGATTCCAATTGCAATTAAAGCACTAAACATCAAATACTCTTGTCAGTCTAATAAAATACATTAAGAAACCTACTTGACCTCAAAAAAAGAATTAAAAGATGTCGCCGTGATTTCGATTTTTTCTTCTCCATGCGTTTTGTATTTGAATGCAGGCTATTCCAAATTTCAAAATGTTCTTTTCCTCCAGATTGTTTTCTGTAGAACTGGATAGGCAACAAATTTTACCGTATAGTTAGGTCGGGCATTCATTTACGAAAGTCGGGTTCAATGGTCGTTGATTCCATACTCGCCCATTCTAGACCGACGCTTCTGCCTTAGAATGTCCTTTGAAATAGTACCCAAGCTGCCATTCCTTGACATGACATATCCACTTTTGTGTTGAAATTGCTAATACAATTAACCATTATCATTTTCCCTTCCATAATAATTTTCTCAATTTTGTTATTTATTCTGACAAAAATATCATATTCATAACGAGTAATTTTATTTGACAAGTAGTGGTGCCTTCGGACTGTTGCCAAATAATTTAGGAAGATACATTTATGTATCCACAGCAGTTAAAATATATAGAATTCAACTGTCTGACTTAAAGATTTACTATTTAATAACTTGCATGTCATCATGTCTTTAAATCAGTATGCATCGCATTAATATTTCACTTTGGAATTTGGACATTATTGAAAATCATCAGCAAAACTATTTACTCGCGCATATCTCGGAGCAGCAGTAATAAAACTGGACCTAAATCATCACCATGATTGTTACCTGGAATTCTATTTTGTATTCAACGTACATCAAGTTTGAGCTGGGCATTGTGCCAACGTAAGCGGGTAATACGTTATAGTCACTATATGTAAATAAGGTTTATATTTTCAATGCATCTAAGTATGGCAAACGGTTTAGTAAATCGAAGGAGAATATGTAAAGTGTCGTATGTGGTTCGATGATTTCTCTGTATCTGGGAGATAACATTCACCTCTTGTAACGTTTAAAAAATTATCTGTACATGGTAAAACTATTCTCCGGGTAGCATTCAGTACGCAAGTATTTAAATCGATGCAAAGAATGAATAAAACCAGGAAAATAACGGTATAAGGACAAACGACACAAATAATGAAGTAGAACACCTTGTTTTTAATTGTATTGCATTGAAATATAGAGTTTACATGTTCTACGAAAATATTAAAATTGATATGAAACACATCAAAGAAATATGCCGGAGATATGTTGGCATGTATGTAAACTGTTTTATTTTCAATGGCTTCTTTACAGTCCATACGTCTTCTGAAGATCATTGCCTTATTATTGGATGGATATATATATATATATATATATATATATATATATATATATATATATATATATATATATATATATATATATATATATATATATATATATATATATATATATATTAAATAGGGGGGTATGTGTGTGTGTGTGTGTGTGACGATTTAATTTGAAATTAGTTTGATTTATATAATGTGGATTTATTTAAAATAACAGTTCCAACTGTTCAAGAGAACATGGAACCAAAGTAAAATACATTCTTAGTTTAAATAGAGCCATGACTTCCCCAAAAATAATCACTCTATGCATGATATACATTGAACAGATTTGGCCGGACAATCGTATAAACACAACCAAACAACAAAATATATTTCTTGCAACGACTTATTTAATATTATTTGGTTTCGTCTGTTTTATGAATTTATGACATATCACCAGTTTGCATTTTTTTTCGGGCGAGGGCCAATAGAGACACGTACCTTTACCAGGGACAGATCACTGGTGACGTAGATAAATCCCACAGATTTAATGACCTCGAGTTTATTACGTAGGTAGATCAAGTGAAACTAAGTAGTAAGTCATGTGTGAATTACGCGCAAAGAGATGTTGGTTTTCAAATATTACATTAAACCAAACAGCAGTGGCGTAGAGACGGAGGGGGGGGGGGGCAAGTGGGGTATTCGCCCCTGGCGCCGGTGGCTAGGGGCGCCAAATCGGCCCAAAGTATCAACATAACACAACAGGGGCAGCCAGGGGCGCAAATTTGGGTGTTTGCCCTGGGCGCCAAATATCCTCGCTACGCCACTGCCAAACCGACATATGCCAATCCATATCCGTACATCATAGAAGTTTATGTCGACTTATCTGTGTGTGAAGAAATGTGTGCAATGTATGCCAATATTTTCGACGCATATTTAAGTGCTCATCTTCTATACAAACATTCGGTATTTTCCTCAACAGGAAAGGCCACAAAATAGCTAATATTCTCTTGTAGGAGTAATGTTAATTTAATTACATTCGGAGACCAATATGATTAATTCAAATATTTGTCTTTCATCATTATATATATATATATATATATATATATATATATATATATATATATATATATATATATATATATATATATATATATATATATATATATATATATATATATATACACATACATACATACATACATACATACATACATACATACATACATACATATATACATACATACATACATACATACATACATACATACATACATACATACATCAGATGATATATTTTACTTGCGTTCACACTAAAAGTTCACATCTCTATGTTTTTGTTCCTCTAAAATTGCTTTTTCATTGCTCAATATAACTGTGTTTGTTTTTGTTCATCTGAACCCCTCAACATTTACTGCAGATTGCATGAATATTACTTTAGTCCTGTTACGTTACCTGTATTTTCTTACTAAAGCATCAAACGCCAATAAGGTGCGTCATATTAACCCCGTATATTATATACATACAAAGATTACTGTCATCTCGAATTTGATTAGACCTATGTCGCGCATTTAGGTCGCATTTAATCACATTCTTCTATGCAATGCACAATCGGAAAAGTGGGGTCGGTCTGATTAGTATTCAGGCTGGTATGCTGAATCTCTTTAAGATTTTGATTCATATTTTAAGCATGAATATGGATATTTAAGACACATTCATGGAGCAATGCTTAGGAAGAGTGGATACGCTTGAGATTAAACGTGTCTAAATGTTTTTGAGGGATCATATTGACGATATATTATCGTCTGTTTTTCACGTAATAATGGTATTCATTTAAGACAGAAAGCAAGACGCTTAGAGATTTTATACATGGTCGTTGAAAATTGAAATTGTTATCGTGGGATTTTTTCTGTATAGGTTATTAATAGTATTGTTATTACTGCTGATTGAATATAGATGCTCAGGTCGTGTTATAACATCCTACATTATTTTGTCTTATGTCATTTGTCTGGTCAATACAATAAATAATATTTCAGTCCGTCTGTTTCTTGCAATAAAATTGAAACGACAAGCTTCACATGATAGAATATATATGATAGGATATATTTGAGGAACAGTTGTAATTAGACGCGACGGTTTCATACCTACCTACCTACCAAAATACCTACCTACCTACCTACCTACCTACCTGCCTGCCTGCCTGCCTGCCTGCCTGCCTGCCTACCTACCTACCTACCTACCTACCTACCTACCTACCTACCTACCTACATACATACATACATACATACATACATACATACATACATACATACATACATACATACATACATACATACATACATACATACATACATACATACATACATACATACATACATACATACATACATACATACATACATACATACATACATACATACATACATATACAGATGGAATAGGTTTCCGGTATTCCGTATTTTATCTATGCCGTTTCTTCTGCAGTTGAATGTCGGCAAAACCATTCCAAGAACGTTCATGAAGTTTAATCGTACAGGAGATAGGGTTCGTCCAGCATTACATCAATCATTACTATTTCTGTATTATACAAGAAGGTATGGTTTACTGGTGTGCTGAATATCAGTCATGTGCTATTCTAGGAAAGCACAATTTTTGTCAGATATTCGAAACATCGGAAATTTATTTGTTTGTTCTTCTCTCGCGTCTTACTTTGCGAAAAAAGACAAGTGTTCGAGGAATACACTATACGTTCTAAAGTTATACTGTAGGCAAGTGAACATAGATATATATGTACTATATATTTATAATAATAATAAATGGTTATTATTATTGTTATTATTATTATTAGTAGTATTGTTGTTGTTGTTATTATTATTATAATTATTGTTATTATTGTTATTATTGTTATTGTTATTATTATTATTATTATAATTATTGTTATTATTGTTATTGTTATTATTGTTATTATTATTGTTATTGTTGTTATTATTATTATTATTATTATTATTATTATTATTATTATTAATAATGAAACTTCCAGTAATGGAGGCGTTGACGAAGTTTAATGATAATGTTGATAAGTAGGTTTATTCATTCTCATCAGTTAACATATATTCTTTTGCATTACTGAACTAACGCTATTATGGGAATCAAATATACGATACGTATGACAAAACAAATAGTGGTAAATGCTTTAAAGTGATCGGTAAAATATCATTTTCTTCTTTATGTTTCCATTAACCTCGGCTGGCGTACTGATGATGGCATTTTGGGTCACTGTTTTAATGATTCAGCTTTGAATAAGTTATGTTTATGATCATTTTCTACTTTAAAAAAGATTTGTTCAATTCAGATATACTGCTAAGTGGGATGTCTGCAGCATTTAGTCCCTATTCAACAAATCTGAATGTAACTGTCCTTAGTTCTAGAATCGCAACTATCACCAACGTTTGTTCTCATTGAAGGAGTCCACACTATCACCAATATTGTTTTCAGTTCTAGAGTCCCAATATTACCAAACTTTTGCAAGGAAGTTCTAACAATAATATTTTCTCAACTAAATGTAACTGGTGATATCCCGTCATATGTGATCGTAAGTGCAATTCTGCCATAAAACCGTAACATGCTACTAATATTGTATTGGCTTTCCCAAATGTACAAAACCAACGTCATCAAGACCAGTTTTGCCCTAGCCACATTGTCGAAGTTTGTATATAATGTAACATTTTGCAAATATTGATGAATTTATAGCCTGAAGTGTCATCACATCTCAGAAGTAATGACAGCTGATGTATCGATTAGAACGGATACTTTTTTGAATCTTTTTAATGTATGCAAAATGATGGAGGTATGAATTAATTCCCTAAATACTTTTGCAAGATGTACATTTTCGAACAACATTGCAAATATGCATAATGATATTAACCCATCAAACGAACTAATTGCAAAATCAATCAAGTCGAGATTGAAAGATTTATTTGGTGTTGGAAATAAACGATGATATAACTTCACAATATTGTTACTTGTGCACTCCTTAGCATTTATTTATAATGCCGGTTAAATTCATAGCTCAAATGATAGAATTTGAATGAGGACAGAGGATCAATTATGGATCGAACTAACGGTTTCAATGACTAGACAAATATATATATATATATATATATATATATATATATATATATATATATATATATATATATATATATATATATATATATATCCTGTTAAATGACTTTCATGGATTTTGTGAGTCATGTACCCAGTTATTATTGAATTAAAAATATGTTGATTAGAGAGTTAAGTATTTTGTAATAGACTTACACGTCGTCATTTATATTGAATACTGTTTTTAATACATCATTAACATTGACAAAAGAGACGGGTAAAGTGCTGCGTTCTTTGATTTATGATGTTGTCTACATACTGATAAACCAGCCATTCAACAACTGTTTCCTACCAAATATATCCGACGAAGCGTTAAATCTCTACATTTTTATTTGGTACGAAAGCAACGGAGTTGAGGAAAATTATATCTTGTTTTATCACAAAGTCTCACACGTAAATAATTATGTTAATGCTTGCCGCCTAAAAAATGAACATTCAAATTCTCAGCGTGAAACCGCAATCTACCACTGCAAAACGTATGTTTAAAAAGTTGTCGGGGTGAATTAAGTTCCTTCTCGTCGAGAAGTCTCATAAAAACTAAATTATGAACTCGACCGGAATATTTGCTGACTGCGTTTTTTGTAACCTAACATCGACTCAATATATTGTTTCCATGGGTTCATTTTTAACCGAGTTATTTTTTTTTACATACATTATATACTCCTTCTAGGACTGACTTTGTTCAAGGCATGATCACTTCCATTTCCAATGTAGGTAGAAGCCGTTCCTGTCCAGCAGTGCCACTGAGCATCACTCCATCAATCAAACAATCACACAAAAACCAATAAAGCTATATGGACTACTGGATTTTTCCATACATCGATTTCTCTCCCATAATGCATCTGCATATGCTCTACAACACGTTTTGTCCGCACAGGTGTTTTTTTTTTTTTACATAGAGAATATGAAACTTTTAACACGAGCCTTTTGTATAAATAATTAAATAAATAAACATATAAATAAATAAATAAAAATGTTTATGTCTTCTTTTTTTTCTCTCCAATACATGAACAACTAAGCGTCTTAAGTCCAAGTAATATATAATTGAGAAATTAAGATGAATTCTCTCTTCATTACAATTCGCAGCTATTGTTCATGATTGAGTAAAACTGTCTACAGATGCATTACAAGAAAAGTGCAAATATTTTAATTTGGGCATCCTTATATCCTTTGACGATGTAACTAGTGTACAAGAAATCTGACGATGACACTAAGATAGAGATAATCTGACGATGTAACTAAATACAGAAAATCTGACGATGTAACTAAGATACAGGAAATCTGACAATGTAACTAATATACAGGAAATCTGACAATGTAATTAAGATACAGGAAATCTGACAATGTAACTAATATACAGGAAATCTGACAATGTAACTAAGATACAGGAAATCTGACAATGTAACTAATATACAGGAAATCTGACATGCTGCTGTATGGTTAGATGGATGGTGGTTTCGTTAAGTTAAATTATTGTCGAATATGACCTGACGTCAATTGGAATCTCAGTGAAAGCAATAATATTTCATGAAAAGTAGGTATATGAGATTTATGTTTTGTTACAACAAAAATAGACTTCCCATTTTAATGTAATTGTTTAGAGCTATATTTAAAAACAATGCATCATAAAATGCACTGTCGGTAAAGTACGATTAGTTGATCGATTCGATCATTAAAAACGTCACCTGGTTATTCTACAAATAATGAGGGACGTAGTTAAATTTAAAACAATTACACAAAACACAACAAAGCATGCTAAATACTGCTCAAAAACAACACACTGGGACATTTCCGTTGATACATGGTGTAGACGAAACAGAAAGTTAAAAAACCAACCACAATCCCCTTCCCTAAGAAGCCAAAAATAAAAAAAAATAAAAAAGAAAAAAACAAACAAACGACCAAAACACTTTTTAAAAACTACTGCATGCAGATAAGCATACAAGTTGACATAATCTGCGCAGAGAAACAAAACAATACATACATGATACTTGAACACTTAATTAATTTTATCAGTCATACTTGTTTGTTCTGTTAATAATGTTCATCGTCCGTCTTTGTTAAATATATTATTGCAAATACACCATTTTTATTTATCGATGTTATGTGACGAAAACTGACAGTGCCCGTGCATTTTATTTTAGTTGGCATATGATTAGCCCCTGTTTTGCATACGTGTCCAAGTCTGTGGTTCAGTTCGTTTAGTAGATATGTACATACGGGTTCTTGACCACTTATCTAAAAACTTTATCAAAAGTTGCATTAGTTACTATATAGTGTGTCAGTAGCAAGGGCAAAGATATGATGCCATTTTTGCTTTTATGCAGTAGTTGGAAATGTTTGGCCGGTTAGAAATAGGAAGGTGTCTTCACACAGGTACACAATGTGTGCTTGGTATTTTTGTTTTAACGATGTAGCTTAAAAATTATTCCAGTGTTGTTATTGATGTTTGTTTTCACAAAGTCACAAGGAAATTTATCCGGAATTACGGGGTATGCATGCTGAAGTTGGAAAGTGTTCCAGTGTGTGTGTGTGTGTGTGTGTGTGTGTGTGTGTGTGTGTGTGCGTGCGTATGTATGAGTTTTTTTTAAACATTCACTATTAAGGCAGCTGATCTAGCTTTGTTCTGCTATGTAGGTAGTACAGTTACATTATATATTTTAAAATTCAACATGTTCCATAACTGTCAGTTAATCAAATGATCAATCAGCTCGGTATGTGTATTATTTAACAATATAAACTATGTTAAAGACGAGTAAAGAATTAGATCAAAACCGCGACTTCATAATACTACCGTTATCTTGTTTTCAATTATGAACACAAAAGAGCCCCACCCCAAAAGAACTCCATAATTTCGTGAATAGTAGGATATAAAGCAATCAAGATTACGTCCTAATCTCAATGAAAATAGTAAATCAAATGCTTTCTCTGATGCAGGTTGCTTCTAATTGTTTCTGTGTGTATCTGTGCGTGTGCGTGCATTTGGTATTACGTGAAGAAATTTAGGTCTACTTTCGTAAATATGATAAAGTCTCGATTTTTATCACATGCAATTGAAATGCAGCTTGGCAACCTCTACTAACTTTGCACAAGTTCATTGTTATATAATTTGTTTATTATGTTATCGTCTGGATCAACTCCTTGGCCACGGTCGTTATTACTGACTATATAGTACAGCAGTATTTCTTTAACTTACGATAACATATATTGACTGACAAAGCCTTAGATGAAATGCAGCTGCAATTTATATACCATATACTGTAAAGTGTCCCGTCTGCACTTTGTGCATAATCAAAGAAAACAAGCAGAACGCAAGAATTAATTTTCTCATTGGCACACATAAACTTGTAGGATTAATTCTTACCACCTGAAGACCCTACATTCAAGTGCATATTATGAGATTTTAGTGTGAAACTTCTGTTGAAAACAAGTCGTTGGCTGGTACTGAATAATTACTTCAAACCCAGAGGTCTCGTGGAAAACGTGTACTAACTGTATGGAAAAATGGGAACCAGTCTAGAAATAAGAAGATAAAATTGAGTATATATGTATCTGGTTGGCCAAGATTGGTTGATAATGAGAGTTAGATTTTAATAAAAATTATCTGTTAATGTGTGTGTGTGTGTGTGTGTGTGTTTGTGTTTGTGTGTGAAATTTGGATTGTTAACGTAGCTTGAATAATTTTTCAATTACATCGCTACATTACAGGATATGTGGCAGTTTATAGTGATGTATAC
Organism: Unio pictorum; assembly: GCA_030141615.1. Classification (NCBI taxonomy): domain Eukaryota; kingdom Metazoa; phylum Mollusca; class Bivalvia; order Unionida; family Unionidae; genus Unio; species Unio pictorum. The sequence continues at coordinate 1,435,565 of JARLTB010000293.1, forward strand.
CATTGGGAAATCATGCCGCAGACATGTATCATGATGTCCTACCCAGTCACATTATCCTGACATCAGGCCGACCAGTCCTAACACTAATTGCTATAAGTCTTTATTTAACTCCGTCAGGGTTAGAACCAGAGACCTCCCGCATCCAGAATCTTTGGAGGGTTTATTTATACCAGTTGTTACTAACAAAAACAACAAGGATATTGTGTTATATATATATATATATATATATATATATATATATATATATATATATATATATATATATATATATATATATATATATATATATATATATATATATATATATATATATATATATATAAATATATATTAGCAATGTGCAATATAAAGTTCACTTAGTGCACTGGCACTTTCTGACTATAACGAAATGAAACGTATGTTACAAGTTACTCCCAAATACGTACCTCTGCCAAAGATTGCTATGAACCTAAGGCAATGTACTTGCGATATTCTCTTTCCTTTGGATGCGAAATGTTAAAAAAGAAACAGATATAATAATCATTTTGATTTACACTACGTACTGAATGGGTGTAACGGCAAATAAACGGAATCCAATCGAACGAGATTTAGTCCCATTAGAATCATAAGCTCGCTGAAAGTACGACTTGTCACGTTATTGATGTTTATCAGACCTCTATATGTCGTATATGAAACTTTACAGAAATGAAATGAGCCCAGGAAATTAAATCTTTAAACAATCTTCTAAGTTCATGTTATCTCCTGATGAAAATTTAAGGAACTTATTGTTTTGTACCATAGGGTGTCCCTTATGTTTTTTTTTTTCGATCCGCAAACCTAAGAAAGAATCCAATAACATTTTCATAGGGTAGAGTTTAGGTGGAAAGAGTTGTCACTAATAAATGAGCCATATGATAATGTGTTCTACATCGTTAAAATGGCAATACATTTTTGTTTTTCTGATGATATGAGTGTACATTATCTTCGTTATCTATTACACATACTGACTTAGTTAATGAATTTTTGTGCACTAAGCAAATAAACAAGTGAATCTTTTCGCTTGTAAAGAAACTAGAGTCTGATTGAAAATAAGCGTGCATAAGTGATTTTTCCTTTTTGTGTATATTGTTCATTTGCTGATGGAAAATTATTATGCCCATCTACATGGCTGTCATAGCTATATAACAGCTAGGACTGTTTGCATTTATGCCTGACAGGCAACAACATTCTCTGTTGTTGTTAGCCACCGACGCGAAATATTTCTATGTGGCATACATTGCAAATTACATTAAGTATATTATCAACGGCTATGAACGATACTTCTAAAATGACTGTCGGATGTGCAAATAAGATCATTTGGCAGAAGAAATGTTTTCAATTAATTTTAGAATATTACGTAGAAAGTGTAAACAGGGCGTTAATCAACGTTAACAAAAATACTTTTATTTTGTTCCAACGGAACAGTGGCTGTGCATTTTCCAAATGCACTAGCTATAAAGCATTTGGAACTGAAAAGGATGATCGAAAACAGCAAAAGTTTTAATTCCACTAGTCAGCCCAATAAGTGTCACCAACATTCATTTTGTCCATGCAGGCCCTTTGTTATATTATAAAGTATGCCGCTTTGCAGCCAATTGCATCTTTATTCACAGGTTCATACAGTTCTTCAAATATTCAACAGATTATGCACCAGTCACTGCCAAGCCAAGATTTTATTTTTCTAGATAAGTGGCTTTTATTATCTTCCATAAATCATAAAAGGTACAGGTAACCTCTACAATAGTCAAATGTAAATAAGTTACGGTTTAGTTTGAGGTATTCACTGGAGAGACGAGGGGATTATACATGAACCAAATATTAATTGTAAACACACACACATACACACGCACGCACGCACACCCACACCCACACATCTATCTATCTATCTATCTATCTATCTATCTATCTATCTATCTATCTATCTATCTATCTATCTATCTATCTATCTCTCTCTCTCTCTCTCTCTCTCAATATATATATATATATATATATATATATATATATATATATATATATATATATATATATATATATATATATACACACACACACACACACACACACAAGAATCGTCATCAAAGACAACCATTATGAGCATGTGAATCTGTTTCTATGGATTTAGTACGGACAATCGTGATGAAGATTGAACCAAAATCATGTCAGCTTGATCAAATTCCAACATCACTACTGCTTGAGTGCTTAGATCCAATATTGCCTTCACTAACTGATGTTATTAATACCTTTTTTCTACGGAGAATTCACATCATTGTTCAAAACTGCCATTGTAAAGCCTGTGCTGAAAAAACCAACACTTGACTATAACAATTTAAAGAACTATCGCCTAGTTTCTAATCTCCCGTTCATATAAAACGTATTGGAAAATGTTATTCTAACCCAACTTAAATCTCACTTGTATTCAAACAGTCCTTTTAACAATGTACATTCTGTTTATCGCCCTTGCCACAGTACTAAAACTACTCTTCAGAAAGTATTTAATGACATTCTCTCTGCTTTGGATAGCGAACAGATTACAGTCCTCACCTTCCTTGATTTGACTGCAGCATTTGAAACAATAGACCATGATATATTACTTCACCGTCTAATGCATGGATTTGAAATTCACAATACAGCCTTACTGTTCAATTCCTACTTAGTCAGCAGAACACAGATTGTATCGGCAAATGGAATACACTTCAGCATTTTTGATCTATGTTGTGGCGTTCCACAGTGGTCTATTCTTGGATTTATGCTCTTCTTTTTATACACTCAACCGCTCTCAAGTGTCATATATCAAAACAGTGTCTCACTAATTGTATGCTGATGACACCCAAATATACAAGTCTAGCCATCCAACTGAAGTTGATGCTACCATCCAAGGAGTAGAGAGGTACATTTCTGATGTGAAATCATGGACGACATATACAACAAGCAGCAGATAAATAATGATAAAACGGAGTCAATAACTACCATTGGAATCTGACGAAACCTTCGCATGAGGCTTAACTAAGCCAGGCGGAACCTGTTTAAACGGACTGGAGAATAGATGTAGTTCGAGGTTCTGGCGCCTCAAAACCAGACGCTTCGGGCAGATGGGGTTCGTTAAACTTGGGTGGTGGCTGATCTAGCAGATGGTAAACTCTGACTTCAAACCTTCGTTGCCTTTCGATTTGGCATTGTTTTCAGTGTCATATTGACAACTCCGATGATGCCATGATAAATCAATTTGTCCTTTCCCTTAGATCCATTAGCTGCGTGGAGAGGGAGAATCAGCTGCATGGGCAACATATGCTGATCCTTTTCACCCTGCCCATGCTTGCGCCCTGGAGAGGATACTCCATCTTCGCTTGACAGCGTCGACACATCTAGGGAAGCAGCTGCTTACGGGTTATAAGTCATCGCTCAGTTTGCAGTCAGACGCCAGGGATTGATTCCTTAAGCCGGGCAGCACCCAGAGAATAAAGTGACGTCCTGCAACAGTTCCTCTGCCTTACGGGTACGTAGGGTTTATGGTACGCGAGTACTTCACAAAGCGGACTGCAACTAATGTACCAAGAAATAATAAAAGAAAACCAACACAGAAACCTACATTCCTCAAGCTAGGTACTTGAAATATATGTACCATGCTGGTTGAACTCTCAGATGATCTCCAGACAATCAGCAATGTTCGTAAGACTTCATCATCAATGACGAACTTTCAAGACTCAAAGTCGACATCGCCGCACTACAGAAGATACGGCGACCATAGTGTGGGTCCCTCAGAAACTAGGATTACACTTTCTTCTGACAAGGAAAGAGCTATGACGAAGTTAACGTGTTTAACATTAGATTCTTCACAGGGAACACTCTGCTAGGGATGATATAACCCACCCAACAAAGACACGGAATACTGTTATCACTCTGCCTCCGCACGACAACAGGGTCTGTCAGTCTGATTCGCGTTTACGCTAAAACACTAAGCGCCATCGCAGATACCGAGGATGCGTTCTAAGACAAAATAAACTCGCTCATCGACAAAATTCCATAGGATATATATATATATATATATATATATATATATATATATATATATATATATATATATATATATATATATATATATATATATATATATATATATATATAGTACACACTACACACGTTCTTGTATGTACTGTGCAACAGATTTGTTCGTAAACCACGTCAGGAATGATATTAGCGTTTTAGCCCATAACGTATAACGGGTTGTAAATGGTGCAAAAGTTGGCAACGAAATTAAAAGCAATCTCGTCTTTTACAGATATTCTAATCATTGACGGCTACACCATGCCATAAAATAAATGTTTTATTGGCTTTACTTTATTGCTCCAAATCTACTGAGACAGATACTAATTATGTTCTTATCCTTCCAAGAAATGCGCTCATCTTGACAAGTAGTTCAAGGTCATTTATTACAATTGTCTGATTGTGCAGGGATGCAGTATATCTGCATAATGTAGCAAATAGTAAGGGTAATACAGTCTATCTAGGTGACGATGCCTTATACTAAATTGGCAAATATGTACATATAATAATACACGTAATATATGCCACAATAGTGGTGGTCTCTCTAATTGCCACTAATTGCCTCTTTGATATTCAGTATGACCAGTTGTATTCTTATTGTATTGAAGAGTTCCAAGTTTCATCATCTGAATGGTCGGTATGTCTTGTCTGTTTCTGTAAATTGCTAAATGAGATTAAATTATTGCATGGCTTGTGCGATTTACATTTCGTCGACGCATTCTAAAGGAAATCATTTTGCACGTAATGTAATTTTACTTTGAGAATTGTCCCTGATATATTTGTAGGCAGAAAATGTGTAGACTTTTAATTGTATTTTTGCATGTATCATCTGTGATTTATAAAAATGAGGAATAGTGAAAGAATCCCTCTCTCTCTCTCTCTCTCTCTCTCTCTCTCTCTCTCTCTCTCTCTCTGTCTCTCTCTCTCTCTCTCTCTCTCTCTCTCTCTCTCTCTCGCGGTCCCTGCGTCTCTGTATGTCTGTCTTTTTCTGTCTGTCTCTGTCACTCTCTCTCCCTCTCTCTGTCTCCGTCTCTATATCTGTCTGTCTCTGTCTCTGTCTCTCTCTCTCCAGGACAGCGAATTATGGCTCGTATGCGAAAAAATGAATTGTGGAACTATATATAAAAGCTGCAGAGTTTGGTCACATATTGAATACACGCAACGCCACTTGTTCTGTCCGCATGACCATGTCAAGAAAGCCACTGAGCCTTTATTGTGCTCATTAAGATAGCAGTGTCTGCTAAAACAATTCTTAATTGTCGGCAAATTGTGTGACTATTAAAGAGGGCTGTAATACATATTTTTTAATTTACGCTTTAATAAACGTTTGCCTCCCTGCGAGTCAGTTATACAGTTATTACTCTCTTTAACAAACGATAAACCTGCGCTAAACACACACACATGCAAGTGTGGAGTATACTCTACAAAAGACAAGATCATATTGTTTACTGACAGAGGTGGCACTGTTTTCCTTTATTGTGCAGGTTGATTTATTGCGGGCGGGTAAAAAGATCAAACTCAATTCAGCATGAAAATTTTAGATGCAAGATCGTTTTATCGGTTGAAGGCAAGGTGTCAAATGTCACCGCCGAACTTAGCCTAGTTTAGTAAGACGACTAAGTTTTTGTCCTACTACATCGTGTGCCACAAACATGGCGACGTTCATGGACTAGTGCCAGTGCATACACATTAACCGTTATAATGAGCAAGAGTTTGAACTTCTTTGCTAAACTTTTAAAGTGTTGGCGTCATTCTTCAGTTGTTGTCTTTTCCTTCATAATATATTTCTGTCATACTGTTCTAGGTAATGGTAATATTAAAGTCGATTAAATATTTGATGCAATAAATCTGTTCATACATTGTTTCTTTTTCGTGATTATTGTACAGACTTTTTGCCTGAATAAGTATCTTAGTGACAGTTCTGTCCAATAAGAATTTGGCCGAAACTGAATAACGTAACAAAAGGTTTTATAGTTCAGTATTTCGGTTTAATGACAGCCCTAGCTGACGCCACTGAGTTTCCACATTATATTGAAACATATAGACGATCACAATCAGGACGGTCGTAACGAAATCTTAAATTATTCATCATTGCTATATAAAATTCTTGACTATATTTCTCCTAACCCTTAGACTTGTAAAAACAATATTAGTTTTGCTAACTATTAAACAAAAATCTCCCCTGAAATGCCACTCAGATGTTTGTTCTGAATTACCGGTCACGTGAGCATTTTATTTATCCATGCAGGACCTGATACAATCAACGAATCGCCATAATTGAGTTGTTCTTTTCTTTTGTTTATTCCACGTAATTGCTTTCAATTTGGGGCAGCGTGCATTTATATGGCCTGTCAGACATCTAGGATATATCAGACTATAGACTGAAACTGATCTTTTTATTAATGTTTTTCTTGCGATTAAAAAAAAATATAGTATCAATCTGGTGTCTGAAACAAACGCATAAGCACAATTTTGTCACCCAATAAACGATGATTGAAAATGCATGCAAATACGGCCTGAGAAAGATGCCTAACACTATTGATGTCTAAAATTAGCTTAAAGAAACTGCCGTGGAATCGACTATATCCACAATTTAGGATACGTTTAAGAAAGCTTGTATCAGACATGGAAATAGCCTACTCTCTTGTCCCAAACCTTAGATGCTGCGCAAGAAATATTGTTGGCTCAGTGATTATGATATAAGTCTGTGAATGACGGCGTTCAGGATCGAACACTACTTTCAAATTTAACCCGTACAACTAGAAACGTATGACCAGCTGATATGTCGTGATATATCCCTGAAGAGACCCTGATCAAATAATATCAGCTCTAATGAATCCTCACGTGTTGCTGTTGAGAATGAGATTGAAATAAATTGGAATTTAAAGTTACAGAAGGCAGCATTCCTTCAACTGACCCTTGTATAGGTCAGGTTTTTGATGAGGTCACTTTTACTCTTGGTTTAGATCAATCAGAAGGTATTGATCATAGTGATCCTCTTTTAACAACTCATTCTCTTAATCAGGGTGATAAACGACAGTTACTTGTCGTTGAACAGGAAAAAGATCCTGAGATCTCCTGTTTGTTTTAAAGGGTCATAAATGAGACTGAAGTCACTGAAGTTCCTGTCTGTTATGTCATTAAAAATGGAATTCTTATGAGAAAATGGAGACCTTCCGAGGTACCTGTTGGTGATGAGTGGTCAGTGAACTATCAAATAGTAGTTCCAGAACCTTACAGACAGGAAATACTTAATTTAGCCCATGAAACTCCTTTGGCTGGTCATTTAGGGATTAAGAAAATGTATCACAAGATCTTGACTCACTTCTATTGGCCAAAAATCAAAAGTGATGTTGCCAAATACTGTAGATCTTGTCATACTTGTCAAATGGTAGGAAAAACCAATCAGAAGATACCTAAGGCTCATCTGCAACCTATTCCTGCTTTTGACGAATCATTTGGTAGAATTATGGCAGATTGTGTAGATCCCTTACCTAAGACAAAGTCAGGTAACCAATACCTGTTGACCATTATGTGTGCTTCAACAAGGTTTTCAGAGGCTATTCCGTTGAGGAATATAAAATTTAAAACTACAGTAAAAGCTTTGATAAAGTTTTTTTACTCAGTATGGCCTTCCCAAATCTATTCAGTTTGATCAAGGTTTAAACTTCATGTCTGGAATTTTCCAGCAAGTTATGAATGAATGCCCAATTCAGCAATTCAAGTTAAAAATGAAACTATGGTTTGAAAGAACTACAAGGGAGAGAACTTTTGAGTCTGATATTGGAGTTGTGTTACTCTTGTTCATTCTTCTTACTTTTCTTCAGTTTAGATATTATGGCCCGTACAAATACTTGGAAAAGGAAATTCAGTATTTGCTGGAGAATGATTTTATCAAGCCCAGTAAAAGTGATTGGAGTTCACCATGCATACTTGTTTCAAAACCAGATAAAACTTTCCGTATGTGCTTTGATTAAAGGAAGGTGAACAGAGTGACAAAAACAGATTCATTCCCATTACCAAGAATTGACAATTGTATTGATAAAATTGGGAATGCCAAGTATGTCACCAAAATTTGACCCTCTGAAAGGATTTTGGAAGATTCCACTACGGAAAGAGCAAAGGAAATGTCAATATTGTGACTCCAAATGGACTCGACCAATAAAGAAAGTCCAATTCAACGTCTCATAAAAATGATCATCTCTGGTCTAGAAAATTGTGACGTCATCATCTACAACGACACCTGGAGAGAACATCTAGCAACAATTAGAAATTTTTTAGACAGACTCACTAATGCATGTCTGACTGTTAAATTATTTAAAAGTGAGTTCTGCCCTGCTAGAGTGGTTTTCTTAGGACATTTTGTGGGACATGGACAAGTTAAAAGGTTGAGGCTATTTCTTGATAATATAATTGTAGACGTTTTTCCTGTGTATAACAATTTATTATATTGTGTAATTTATACTAGTTCTTTTAACATCAGATGTAAATTGGTTTGTGATAAAAAGAAGGTTTTATCATATAAACCTTTCTTTTTATTTTATGGGGGAAGGTGTTACGGCTATTGGATTTAAATCATTTATTTTTTTTTTTAATTGTTAAATCTAAATTTGTCATTTAGGGTTTAATATTCATTAATTGGGAAATTATTCTGGAAAGTTCAGTTTGACTTAGACTCTAACAGTAAACAAGTTTTTGTCCTTGGCCTGTTGACCTAATTCCTGACCCTGCTTTAGACATTGTCAACAAGCATCTAAAACTATTGGTTAATTTCAAGGACAACGTTTTATTTTTAGTTCTTAGGGGTAGGAAATATCTAGAGTACGTGATTTTTAGTGAAGGCAGTCTCTTTCTGTGACCTTCCATGAACCTCTATAAATTTCTAGAAAATCACGTGATCACTTGTTTATTAGAAAAACAAGTATAAGAACTGTTGTTTGGGATAGAACAAATCAGTAGAATTTTGGGCTTTAAAATGAACAGTTGTGTATTCATGTTTGAGTTACAATTTTTATTATTCTTGTTTTGGACTTTGTGTCAATTCATTGAAGAAAGAGGATTTATTATCTATTTGGAGGAGAAAACATGTGCTCATAATTCATTTGGATGATAAATTAAACAAGAACTGCATCACGTGACATTGTCAGCCATTTTGGATTACATAGTCAAGATTCGAACCTGGAACTATTAGAACATTTATTTATCAGGACTCTTACAATTCCATTAGTGGATTATTTTTGTGAATTCTATATTGGATTAATGTTGGATTTGATTCTCTAAAACTGTAAGTTTTTTTATTTATGAAAATAATTGTACTTAATAAATTCATTGTTCAATTTATACAAGCTTGTTAGTTTTCACTCTTTCTGTGTTGCTGCTTATTCGAGCCTAAGCACGTATATATATAATTCCATTCATTCAGTATCTTATAGTCACTTTCTATTCCATCTTCGTTCTCCACTACTTCCATTCCCACAAGCCTTTTACATAGAATTGTGTAAGAGACACTCCTCCACACACACACTACCAAACAACATTACTTTAACTAGTAATGTGTTGCATCAGTGCATTGAGGAAAATTAAATTGCGACTTAATATGACCATCACATTTTAAAACAGTCTAGAACGCATGTTTGTTGCTTGTTCTGATAAACCCAATCTTCAAGCATTTCTTTGAAGTTGTTAATTAATATAAAAAAAAACAACAACATCGGTTATCTTCCCACTTAAGGCATACCATCATTAATATCTTTATTTTGCTTTTTTATCCCACCATAAAATCTTTATCGTGTCGACTGTCATGAAGCTATTGACATAATGTTTTGGGGGTTACATTTGCGTGGTAACATTAAAGTCGATTAAATATTACATCCAATAAATCAAATACGTCTGACAGATATTGTCAATTATACACCGTTGTCAACATCAAACAAAAAGTTCTTTTATCTTTGGCACAAGTTTAAGGATGCTGAAAAAATATACTATCCAGAAAACAATATTTACTTTTCTTTCGTGTTAATCTGTTGATTTGTTTGCACCGCTTGCCGTCATCAGCACTGCAATGAAATACATAAGCAAACTACTTGTCGCCAGAATGGTATAGGACAACTCTGCTCCGAAACCCCGAGTAAGTCCTTGACTAATGTCACCCTCTATAAATAAAGCATTATTATTATTATTATTATTATTATTATTATTATTATTATTATTATTATTATTATTATTATTATTATTATTATTAAAGCGCTTCGTAGAGAAATAAAAGTGGAGTTCATATCATATATTATTACTCGTCTGTAATATCTATCAGTAAAAGAAGGGGGGGGGGGTCTGTACAAGCCCATTGGGATTCAGTTTTGGAGACAATTTATGATAGACACTAGCCGTTATTTGTGTAAAGCAGTATTGTTGTTGTTGTTATTGTTGTTGTTGCTGTAAGGTTTTATACCATTTTTCAGCACACGATAGGCTATACATGGCGGCCAGTATTAATGGTGAATGAAGAACCCGGGGAAATCCCCAGAAAAACCCACCTACCCACGAGAAGCTACTAGCAAGCTTTTCGCACATACCCACATTAGCCGAATCTGAGACTAGAATCCACGCAGACAGAGGTGAGATGGGAGTGATCCGTAACGGAGAGCGCTTTACACCACTCGGCCACTCGGGTCTCCTCTGTATAACAGTGTACCTTATATCTGTACCTGTATGACGCAATTATGAAACGCTATACACAAATGTAATGCCCTTAATATGTATAGAGTTGTTTGCTGATTTGATTCATTCAATATTCAACTGACACCGATATGTCATCGATCAGTTATCATTACTGAGACATTATCGTACTAATACAATATGCTAAACGACCGTTTTATGTAAATGATTTATGGCTTTTCCTTTTTCCTATCCTCTCGTCTTTCTCTTCGTTTCCTACCATTGAGTAGTAAGCGTTGGTTAGTCAATATATTTAAATTGCGTGCAATAAGTTAAAGGCATACAACCTAAGTTTTTCAACTTTTTTGTTCTTGCAAATGCATGATATTATGAAAAGTATAGTAGAAATAATGAGTAATTACAGGTAATTCAGTTTCAAAAAATGTACATCTGTAAATTTAATCAATGAAATTATAACGATTTTCTGTACGGATTGCTTATTAATTATGCAGAAACGGAATTTACCGATATTCTCCGAAGTCGCAGTGTCAAGTGACGCGCGTCAACAAATAATGGAAGTCGAGGTAAGCCTGTGATTCTCTTTTGATGTAATTATTGCCTTATCCTTCGTCTTTCCTTCTCCTTAGTTCTTTTTAGTCACCCACAATATATGTATTGCTTATAGATTTCTCATTATATATGATAAATTACAAGAAGTAGGCAAAAAAGTCAATATGATGGAAAATCCTGACAATAAGGGGTTCCTAAGGGGCCATTCTTGAAAGTGTTTACTTCTCGTGTTTGTGTGATTCTGTTACGTTGTAAGATAAAACAACTAAAAATATGATAATTTGTATCATTGTAATCAGAACCGCTATTAAAAGGTCTCGCTAAAGTCGCTTCTTTGGCTCAGAATAAAGTTGATCTTTTTGGGCAGTTGCATTACCACATTACGTTCACGTATCCGATAGTCGATGTGATTTCCGCATTTGTTTGTATATTTACACGTTTGCTTCATTGCATAACACAAAAATTAATATTTTCCCACATAATATTTAATGGATTTATTTTATTTGGAATTTTTTTTACTGACAATTTTTAAAAAATTTCTGCAGGACTTCGACCTGGTTGTTTTAGATGAAGTCGTGCTCCTTGTTGCACAGAGGTATATTCAAGATGTCCTGGTAGCAGAAGAAGATAATGATTACAACCAGGGGAAAAGGCATACTGCTAATAGGCAGTTTATTTTATGGACTTAACGGATACCTAAGTACTGGCAACAGACATGTCATTCCAAGCTGTTGTGTATGGGGTATAATGGATAAATAATTTTGGCCAGTACCATGGCTTTACAAAAGGAAGACTTGGATGATCTATCCAAATATATGATGTGTGAATAATATAATTTATGTTGATTTTCTGTTGTATAAAACATTTCTTTTGTAGTATGCAATTTTTATTTTGCATGAACAAGTTTTGTTAAACATTTTTTTAGCTACCTACCCACTAAAGAATGATTATATGTATGGCTATGTTTTGAAAGCAACTGTGAGGAGACTGTTTATTAAAAACATAGGATGAATTGAAGTTGACTTGCATTGTCTTGGGATGCAAAGAATAGAAAAAACAAAAGTACACTGGTGAACATGATTTTAATCGTGCATATACAGTAACACATTAAGTTAAATGATAAATAATGCATATTCATATTGATTTGAGAAAGCAAAACTTGTTGCAGTGTTTCATGAATACAGATTGGTTTGCAAATATCAACAGAACTACAAACACTAGGATACTATTCTATCCAGACACTGCTCATTAATTACAATATCATGTAATACAAAAAGGCTCTGGAAACAGAATAAGGTTTTTAAGACTAAAATACTAGTTCATCTAAAGCAACCTTGAATGCTTATATCACATATGTGGATCATCAGCCATCTTATTACAACTAAATCAAATATACTTGACACCATTTAAAACCATCAAGTTTTCAGTTTTTTAAAATGTGTTCATTTACCATAGAAATAATTATACCCTTTATATGAATACCCAGATGAATGTACACAACTGCATACACTGTAAAACTAACTATTATATATTATGAAATGTACAAAACTTATATAAGTACAAATGTGCACGTACAGGTATAACTTTAATTCAAGAGTACATGTACAGTCAGGCATAAAAAACTGAAGGATATCATCTAAGAATAATTATGGCATATATAGAGGTTTTCCATGTTATTTAGGTTGGGTGGGGTGCTCCCAATATTATTTAAATTATTACAAAAGACCCCCTTGGCATGTTTTTGTGAGGAATTGAAGTAGTGATAGACAGATGCAATGCTCAGAGCCCCCAGTCAGTGGTGCCAACAGTTAAATTAATGAATACACAAAATGTGAAAGTCAAATAAACAACAATTTAATCTCATTAAATAACAGTCATCTCTCAAATGAAATTCAAATTAAAACCCTATCACTCGTCTTTAACTCGACCAAGTTATGACCTATTTTATCATCTGACTTAGTGTGATAGATTTTCCTCTTGTCCTGTGTTCCTACTCGTCTGTATGATCTTTCTCTGGACTGGTAGTCCAATTCCATTCAGTCCATCACACTTCTGCCTCCATTCTTCCTTTTTCTTTGTCTCCCAGAGACTTTTATATGAGAAACTAGTGTACCATTACTATAAATGATTACAGACATCCTATTCCAAAGTACTAGACAGTTCTATAGAAATTACATTGATGTTTTAGTATCCTGTGCTTGGTTTCTATGCTTTTGACTCAAGTGATTACCAATTACTCAATGCCAAACTTTAGTACATCACCTAAACAAACTACTGCAGAGAAACAAATATTGAAATTAAGCCCACCCCCATGTATGTTTCCTATTGCATTTCTTTTAAAATTAGGGTAGCTAGGTACTCATTCACACACACACACACACACACACACACACACACACACACACACACATATATATATATATATATATATATATATATATATATATATAACTCCGCCTGTGGTCCGCTACAGCCAGTCCCAAGCCTGGATGAAGGAGGAGGGTTGGGCGCCGGGTTAGCACCCTGGCCCGTAAAAACGAAACCGCTACCGAAACAACAAACGAAAACCATGAATCTCAATCTTATCGGCAAGATGCCCCCGTACTCAACACCGACGGTGTTCTCATGACGGTGGTAGAGCAAAGCCGTGAGGTCATCCAACGCCCGATGCGAGACGGGATCATCGACGCAAAAACAACAGTCCGAATCGGAACCTGGAATGTGAGGACGCTGTATCAGTGTGGCAAGCTGGCACAGTTACTCCGTGAATTTGACAATTATCGATTGGATATTCTCGGAATCAGCGAAATGCGATGGACAGGAAGTGGGAAAATCGTCAGTGAGGAGAAGACAGTCATCTACTCCGGCGAGGACAAGCACCACGTGCGAGGTGTGGGGTTGGTGCTGAACAAAGTAGCGGCCAGGGCACTGATCAGTTGGACACCAGTGAGTGACCGTATCATCACCGCCCGTCTTCAATCTCGGCATGCGAAAACTACTATCATCCAAGCCTACGCGCCGACCGATGAAGCTGAAGATGAAGAGAAGGACGCTTTCTACGATCAATTACAAGATGTGTTCACGAGTGCCCCTGGCCACGACATCAAGATCCTCCTCGGGGACATGAACGCCCAAATTGATGGTGACCGACGAGGATGGCAGGAGGTGATAGGTCCGCATGGGTCAGCGACAACAACAAGTGACAACGGTGATCGGTTTCTATCCTTCTGCGGCATCAACAATATCTGCATTGGCAACACGTACTTCGCTCACAAGACCATCCACAAGAAGACGTGGCGATCACCGGATGGTTCCACCTCAAATGAAATTGATTACATCAGCATCAACCAGCGGTGGCGATCAGCACTGCGCGATGTACGAGTCTTCCGCGGGGCCGATGTTGGATCCGACCACTGCCTCCTTGTGGCCACGATCAAGTTGAAACTGAAAGCGATGAAGATGAAGACAGTCACCAAACCATTTAACACGGCAAAATTGAAAGAGAGAACCACCGCCGAACAGTTTCGGATCGAACTGACCAATCGATTTCAACTGCTCGAGGACTCGGACAATATCGAAATGCAGTGGACGCAGTTCAGAGAAACCGTTACCGAGGTAGCAGAAAGAGTGGTCGGACGGAAACGAGGCACACAACGGAAGCAGTGGATCACTGACGACACATGGGCGCTGATTGACGAAAGGAAATTAAAGAAACGCCAACGAGACCAGGCGAAAACAGAAGAAGAAAAGGAAGAAACGGCACAGGAGTACCAAACACTGGACCGATTGGTCAAACGGAGTTGTAAAATAGACAGGAAGGATTGGTTGGAGCAAAAAGGAGACGAGGCCCAGGAAGCGGCAGACCGTGGAGATGCAAGGACTTTGTTCCGGGTGGTCAGGGACCTTACAGGGGCCAAAAGTGGATCCAACGTTCCGATCAAAGAAAAAAACGGCAAGGTCCTTGCCAGCAAAGAAGAGCAAGATGAGCGTTGGATGGAGCATTTCAGTGAGACACTCAATCAGCCACTGCCACCTTCCACTTTCGACTTCACCGATGCACCACCTCCTACAAATTTGGATGTGAATATGGAGGACATCAATACCGCCGAAGTCATGGCAGCGATTCGTCGCCTCAAAAACAATAAGGCGCCCGGCATCGACCAAATCTCAACAGAAATGCTGAAGGCAGGAGGAGATGTTGTTGTGCAGAGGATCACCAAACTGCTTAATGACTGCTGGAATAGCGAGTGCGTGCCAAGTGACTGGAGAAAGGGAGTGATCGTCAAACTGCCGAAGAAAGGCGACCTGGCCGATTGTAACAACTGGCGCGGTATTACTCTCCTCTCCGTTCCTGGCAAGGTCTTCTGCATTATCATCCTCAAACGCCTGCAACGCGCTGCGGACCAGGCCCTGCGGGAAGAACAGGCTGGATTTCGAAGCGGCCGGTCGTGCAGTGAGCAAATCTTCGCCCTCCGAAATATTCTCGAACAATGCACTGAATTCCAAAAGCCGCTTGTCGTCAACTTCATCGACTTCAAAAAGGCCTTTGAAAGCGTCCACCGTGAATCCCTGTGGCTCATTGCAAGGTCATTTGGCATTCCACCTCGTTTCATCGCCATCTTCAAGAATCTTTATCGCGAGTCCATCTGCTGCGTACGAACGGACGCTGGCCACACACCCTTCTTTGGCATTGAGACAGGAGTCCGTCAGGGATGCATACTCTCGCCTTTCTTATTCCTTCTGGCAATAGATTTTGTCATGAGAAGGGCGATGGACCATCCGAAATATGGCATCTCGTGGAAGGATAAGGCACGCCTGACAGATCTGGATTTTGCTGACGACATTGCGCTGCTGGCAGAGAATGCGAGATCTCTTCAGGAAATGACCACCAACCTGGAGGTGGAGGCGGCTAAAGTTGGATTAAGAATTAGCACAGAAAAGTCGAAGACACTGGCGGTCAACCGGAAGACACCTGTGCGGGTCAGCGTAGGCGGCCAGACCATCGGCCAAGTCGAGCAGTTCACCTACTTGGGAAGCACCATCGACAAGGAAGGTGGAGCTGATGCAGACGTCAAATGTCGAATTGGCAAAGCGGCAGCCGTATTCCAACGACTTCTCCCAATTTGGACACGTCGGTCGATTCACACAAACACCAAACTTCGCCTCTTCAACACTATCGTCATCCCATCCGCCATTTACGCCTGCGAGACATGGAAAGGCACGAAGAAGCTGGTCAGCAGGCTGAACGTATTCCAACAGCGATGTCTGCGACGTATTCTTCGTGTCACCTACCACGACCACATCATTAATGAGGAAATCCTCAGAAGAGCAAACACCCGAAGCCTGGGAGAAGTGGTCGCAGAAAGAAGATTACGTTTTGCGGGACATGTTCTGCGAATGGCCGAGACGCGCCACGCAAAGACGGCGATGTGGTGGACGCCAGCACGTGGGAAACGAGGCATTGGACGACCGAGAAAGACATGGCGACGGACATTTACAGAAGATCTGCGAGCCGTCAATATCATCTTAGACGCAGCGGAGGTTAAGGCTGCCGATCGAGATGACTGGAGGAAGCTTGTTGCCCTATGCGCCCCACTGCGCGGAAGGACATAAAGAAGAAGAAGAAGAATATATATATATATATATATATATATATATATATATATATATATATATATATATATATATATATATATATATATATATATATATATATATATATAATGTACTAAGTACAATGCAAAACTGGCTCAGATATACATATCAAATTCAGGAATGCAGGGGTCATGTTACCAGGCCAGGAGACTTTGACCTCTTGATTTTTTAGACGTAAAATGACTGGTTGTACTTTATACCTTCCTCGATGTACCCATTAAGTTCTGGCAGTGTTGTAATCCAAGGCTACATGTATTTATGCAATGTTGATACCAATTAGCCTATGCAGACAAACAAACTCTTACACATTCACAGGGGTGTTTTAATTGCTAACTGACCTTTAACCCTGTTTGCAGCAATATATCACTGCTGAGTTCATGAAATTGGGCCTACTGTACAGTGATGAAAATATACCAATTTCAGTCATATTGCTACGATGTTTGCAGTGTGGCAGTTTATAGTGATATTTAGCACTGAGGCATCATGCCACAGACATGTAGCACGACATCCCACCCAGTTACATTATCCTGACAGTAGGACGACCAGTCCATACACTAACCTCTTAATGCTGAGCACCAAATGAGGCAGCTGTTAATACCATTTTTATGTCTTTGGTATGACCTTGCCAGGGATCAAGGCCTCCACAACCTATTGCATCTGAGGTGGATGCTCCTACCACTAGGCCACTGTAACGGTCAACACCAGTATGTAAATAGTAATTTGTTGTTAACAAATATAATCAGTATCATTTTTAATTGATTTCTTTTTTTATAACAAAAAAAAAACCCCAGAAGTTAACAGCATTTTTTTCTTTATAAAATTAGTTTGAAACTGTATGTGAACCGGTAATAGCAGACATCGCTGCACCTGTGATAAACCATTTCATTACATTGTATTCTTAAAAAATTGGGCAAATAAATTCAGGAAAATATATAATTTAATTAAAACAAAGTCTAATTATTTTGTGTTAGAAAATTTAGCCTAAATATTTAATAATGAAATAAGAAAAATGGGACAATACTATGCTGTGGAATTCGAAACAATGTTGTTAAGCTCAATGCTGTTTTCTGATTTAATTCATTTTCATGAACATACATACATACATACATACATACATACATACCTACCTACCTACCTACCTACCTACCTACCTACCTACCTACCTACCTACATACATACATGGATTGAAGTCATTTGCTCCAATGTACATTTTTTCTTCTTCAAAGTATCCTAGAAATCTTTCTGAATTCAATTTTACACAAAACATGTAGAAATTAAAATTATTAAAAGATACTTTATTATGCAATAATACCGACTTGCAATTACACGATTTTAATCTTGTTACTCCTATAAGATTAAATGAATTACAATGAATAGTTTCTGCTGTTCTTTTTTTTAATACATCATATGGCCAAAATACACTGCATTTACTTCAATCTAAACATACATATAAGACAAGTATAAATGCAATGGGTATGAAAAGTTTGAAAAGGTCCTACATCTTGTGGTTCAAATGCATGTTTTTTTAAAAGCATTAAGAACATAATCAACAGTGGTCTGAAGATAAACTGAATCTTGGAAATCAAACAGATGCTGGACTTTGGCTCATAGTAGACACTTCAAGAAAGTCAAAGTCTATATGGGTCCATGGTTTGGATCATTTGTTATCATACAATCACTAGTATAGTCTATCCATAACAATTTGATATCAATAGGTGTTACCTGACTAAAAGGCCTAAATCATTTTAACTTAAAATGAGATTTCTGTTTTGTAACAATCTGTTCTGTAGGTGGTGGTGGTATTGGAGCAAGTACATCAGATATTCACCTATGATCATTTATGACCAAAACAACTGGCTGGTTCATTCCAACTCTATCATCTAACCTCATTTTCAATATCAGCTTTCTTTGGGTTTGCAGACCATCTCTCACTTTTTTTGTTGAATGACCTTTGATATCTGACAAGAAAATGCAAACATTTCACCGACAATGTCATTTTATATTTTTTTTAATTCTCAAAAGTCCAAATAAAAACTGCATTCAATTACATGTAACAAATCATTTTGCTACAGATGAAAATGTAAATATAGCAAACCTGTATCTAACCCATATATCATAAAAATGTTTAGATTATTTACAGAATTTTCTAATTACATTAGACTAATTCTAACCAAAATTGGTTTATGAAATTTATTTTAAAAAATTTCTTCTGTAAAAGATTAAATTGTACCACAAACAGATGGTTTATCAACTTTCAGGTAAAGCATTAATATTTTAACGTAAATGAATTATTATGTTAACAAACAAGAAACTTCCAATCCCCAATTTATCCTACTTCTGAAAATGTTTATCTGTCTGTGTATAGCTCAGACCGATATGAATTAGACTGCAAGCAAAAAAAGTAAACATTCCGGAAACAAAATCTGATTCCAACAATGGGCATGTGCACAAAAATCGGGTAAAGCTTGACCCCTCCCTCCCTGTACATACTTTATTTTTTTACACACACCCTATCTGCGTACATGCAATTGCCCTCCCCATTCTGTAGAACAGCCTATATTTAATCCACACAGAAAAGATCAACGATTAATAATATTATGTATTTAATATAACAGATAGTCCACCAATGTTGAATGTCTGGCTGCATCAAATAAATAAGCTGTGTAACTTTAAAAAGCTTGTTGATTGTCCACTAAAACTCAAACACCAACTGAACCCAGTCAAGCAGGTTACATATTAGACAAATTACTATCGAGGTATATGTGTAAATACATAATCAGCAGACCTCCCACCCCCATACACAAGCATATGCATTTGGGTAACCCCCCCCCCCCCCCCTTGCCCTCTCCAAGTGTACTAAACGGACAAACCATAACTATGGCCTTAGTGTGGTTTGTATTTATAATACAATGTATTCATATTCTTACAATGATAACCAGTATATCTTCATTTTTTTAATTACGCATCAATACTATATTTAAGATATATTGTAATTACACATTTTTAACTTGTATGTTCATACACTGCAAAGAAAGCTTTTGTGGGAGCAATTTTCTGGTTTATACACAAATACCATCCACAAATACCAATACAATACTATACATGTATATATATGGTTGCTTTTTAGTATACTTAACACGAATATTCTCCTTTTTTGTATGTATCACAATTATTTTTGTTAGTATACTTTCTCAAATGGGTTGATAAAACTTTTAGACTTTTCCATCATAACACTTTCCTTCTCCTTAAGTTTTTCAACTTCAGACAAGACTGAATCCCTTAAAATAAAAATTTTGAAATGTGTAAATACTAATGTTGAACTTGGAAATCTTTAGTTTTGTATCAAAAGAAAGCATTATCATTTATCTTGGTTATTATAATGGGAATGATAATGCCTCAAGAAATAATAATAATAATAATAATAATAATAATAATACTACTACTACTACTACTAATAATAATAATTTATTTAAAGGGGTGACACATTTAGTCAAAGACTATTCTCACTTGAGACTAACTAAAATACAAACAGCATGATGAGGAACATATCAATAACAAAAATGACATGTGCCAACAATTTACAACAAAAATATTATTCTAAATAAAACAAATCATATTTTAACAAAATGTACAATCTTTTCCAACTGCAAAATATTAAACTAGTATAGAATGATACATTTCCAGGTGCATCTACCAAAATATTTGTAAACTAGTAAAAATACATAAAATTTAATAAAATGTAGTAATACTTACATAGATGCCATATCTGATTCTGATGTGGTTATATCAGAGACAGCAGGAATTTGTATCCGATGAATTGTTGGCCCAGGTGTGGAAGTTGTGGACATGTCTTCTTTGACAATCCTCTGTTTCTGATGTTTTCCTTGCACTGGCATTAAATTCATAACTAATATAGCAAGGGAAAATAAATATTTCATTAGACACAAAAATTTATATATATTTTACAAATAATAGTGAATGAATGAATGTTAAATTAAAGTGAACCGGCCCCGGTGGGACATTATTCACTGTTTTATCTTTCAAAAGAAAGTTATTTAATTTTTCCTGTAGGGTAAGGAATGATGCCACATACCCACGGGCATTTATGCACACATAGTGTGCTATTTAATTTGGTCATGCACAAAATATACTTAACTGTATTGCATTACTTTTATTTACAGCCATCACTATTTACATTATAAATAATTTGTATTAAAAAATAAAAAAACAGTAGTGTCTGCTTGCCCCTAAATAGTCTTATGGTTGCATGCGAAAATGAAGATGATCATTAATACACATTCGGTGGCCTCAATAAACAGCTGCTGTATGTCATTTACATGCTGATTTCAGCGATATTGATGCAGGGCTGTGGCATTTTATTTCAAGCTAAATGGAATAATGCCAGTTTATATAAAATATGTTATTTTAAGAGGTTTGATAAAGAGTTAACAATACAAAAATAAAACAGCGGTATAAAAACTTGACTGTTCATTGCAAAATTGAGACTCACCAGAATCCAGCAAGAATTTGGCGACCTCTGGATTATTTTCTAGGCTCAAATTGGACTTCTTTTTATTCCATCGTTCATGCTGGTCACCAATACATATGCGTGTGCTGACATAATTTGCCCAAACAGCTTTTTTTCCCTCCTCCTTTCAGAATCTAAGTGTTGGCTTCGATCTAGTTGCGGACACGCCATTATTTTTGTAAACACGTGTTTGCGCATGGCTAAAATTCTTAATCTTCGGGAGAGGTCAACACAGAGGTTGCATGAATATAGGCGTGGCAAATAGCGAATTTTTGTCTGCAGACAATAATTGAAAATCGCGTATTTTATCACAAAATTTACCGATACTAGCTCATTTCGGCCTCAGTAACAGCCTGAATCGTAATTTTTCAACTAAATAAGTAATCACGAACTGAAAAAAGAACAAAATAATTTCATTCGTTTTAACTTAGGTTGTATGCCTTTAAATCAGTATAATTTATTATGAATATTATTTATTACGTTGAGATGATGTAAATAATGTATATCCCGCTCCTGATCCCGATATAAGTGTGTATTCAATACACCAGATGCCAGACTTCACCTGTCAATCACTGTTTCACGTTGTTGCCTTTGCCAGGCTGTTATGTACGTTCATGCCAATCACACGATCGCACGGTGCACAATACATAACAACCCGACAGTTCCATTTTTAAAATGGCATATAATACTGTTGTTTTTTTACAAACAAAAAAGTCTATATAATGCTAGTAGAAGCAGCGTTTATAATCTCGAAATTTCTACAGAATCACATGACACTATGTTGTTTTAAATAATATTCAAATATGTTTTCCAGAACTAAAATCAGCGGCTTAAAAAGTCAGTTTTCAGAGTTTTTCAGGCAAATGCAAATTGAATCGTCCATAGACAAAATCTGTTGGAAAACGTAAAGGAATATAAGATAAGATACAAATAAAAGGAACCCATTAGGAAACGCTAGCTAGTATCTATCTATCTATCTATCTATCTATTTTTCTATCTATCTATCTATCTATCTATCTATCTATCTATCTATCTATCTATCTATCTATTTTTCTATCTATCTATCTATCTATCTATCTATCTATCTATCTATCTATCTAGATATATATATATATATATATATATATATATATATATATATATATATATATATATATATATAGATAGATAGATAGCAGGCAAAGATATTTTTATAGATGATGCTACTACTATTGCTAATAAAATACTACTACTACTACTACTACTACTACTACTACTAATAATAATAATAATAATTATAATAATAAAAATAAATATAATAATACTAACAAAGAAAGTTACTCATCTAAATCCCTTAAAACATATGTGTTATATGCACCACATTCCAACAAAAAACTTAAGTCCCTCTCAGGTCGTATATGATCAAATAGTTTTTCATGCAGCTAAAATCAAAGTTATTCTGTTTCATTCATTCCGACACAATCAACAATAATATGTTCTATTATATGTGGACACCTACAATTTCAAAGTAATTCTGTCTTCATTGGGTGGAGATTGACACACTCAACAATAATATGTTCTTCTGTCTGTGTGCACCTGTATTATTTGAACTCTGGTCGAGGTCAACCTTTCAGGTGGCAAGCATAAGTTAGATATGTGCGTCAGAACGGACAGTTGGTCTACATGAGAGATATCACAGTTCAATTGTAAGCTTTTTAATTTTAGCGGAATTTTCATTCCTGATATGGTGTAAAGTTTGACGAACATACCGTTTTATCAATATGATTGAAATCATACTCCACTATCCCACATGAGATCTAACAGCGACCCCTTTTATGTCCTACTCGGGTGGAGAACTGTATTACCATAATAGCTAATTGTATCAATCATATGACGTCATATACAGAATACATTCACGTAAGGAGACTGCGCAGCATGGCTGAAGAGCACACGTGTATACTTAATGATTGGATTCACGTTTAAATTCTGAATTCCACATTTCCATTGGCTACTTCAAAGGTCACATATCATTCTCAGAGCTTTACGTAGGACAGTGGTGAGTTTAATCAGATTGGCTGATTGATAGCGATATTGATACTTTTATAAACGGGTGACTGCATAGCAACTTTGAATTCTTTACCTGCCTTTTCATCAAGCCTACAGTACAAGCTATTTTCTAAATTGAATTAGCAAATCACTTCTCTGTAATAGTAAAGGGTTGTCAGATTTAAGCCTTGCAAAGTTTTGTTTTTTGTGGAAAGTGAATCTGAACTGGTCATGGAATTTGGTTTCTTTGAGGTTTTCATTGAAGCACAAAGTTATTAGTATGCCTATAGTTTCTACAGAAAATGCTGTGGCTTATTCAGTAACCTATCTGAGAATGGGTCATTGTGTGGTACAATGGCAGCTCGAACCATGTTTCAATCTGTCGAACCGTCTGCACACAAAGACATTTTTCAACGATATGAGGCCCTGATTTCAGTGAATTTGCTCTGAGAAAAAAAAATGCGTGTCGAACATATCAAGTATATAATATTTTGGGGGTGGGGTGGGATGTTCGTACAGGTCGGGTTGTTGATGATCAGGTCGGTGATTTTGGAACACATACTTTTTATATATTTCCAACACTGAATTCGTATGACAAAAAAGGGATATCAAGTTTGCTTACATGACTTTGTATTTGGATCAAGATACTGCATCCTATGCTGAATTGGATGGAATAGAGAATAATCTGGAGGTATACTAATTTCGCTTGTAATATATAAACTGATGATTAATCTGCCCCAGGTAAGAGGCATTTTGAAAAGGGGGGTGGGGAAAAATTCACCGGAAAATGTATAAGCCCCTGTTCTTGTACCAGATCCAACCAAAAGATCATACATGAAACTATTTGTACGGGCGAGGTCAGTTCCAAAGTTCATACTTAAACACAAAGTTCTGAACATCTAACACTTTTATGCACAAAAGATAAAATATATTTTGAAACAAAATGAAGTTGAACATACACAATATGTGTGGGGACTAATCTTTGAAAATGTTTATGCCGTTAGGTTTGTGAAGTATCGAGTTTCGAATAAGCAGTGAACCTTAATGTTGAATGTGCCGATGAGTCATTTCGACCTTTATTCTTACTATTGTACATATCAATGTTAAAGCTGTAAAGGGGACAGTGTTTCGAGTCAATCAAATTGATGGGATATTCTAGAATGGGTTTGAGAAAAAGACATCAGTTATATAACATAGTTTAGATATTCTGATTGACGAAAGAAATATTTGTCTTAGAAAACATTTTGAGAAACCACTGCTTATTATTGGCAAACTGAAATTAAGACGTACATCTTGGAAATAATAGGTGACAACCTTGGTCGAAATTCTTTAGCCACAAATTTCGTGAGAGAGATCGCGATATCGCGCGCGCGCGCGCAAGAGAGAGAGAGAGAGAGAGAGAGAGAGAGAGAGAGAGAGAGAGAGAGAGAGAGAGAGGTGTAATTCCGGGGAAAAGTCTAAGAAAGAATCGTGCTTTCCGCGTCAAACAAGTGAGTGTCCATGTGTATGTCTTGCAGAAAAACAAGGTTTCGTGCCGGATGCACAAGATTACGAGGCATTTAATGTAAGTATAGGAATGTCTAAAACGTTTACCTCGGAGTTGGAAACAGTTATTCAAAGAAGTAACGATCGGGGTTATTATTTCTGCATAACGTAGACGGTTTTGTCATGTTAAATAGACGGTCAAACTTGGTATATTCTACTGTTTTCCATCTAAATACGATTTTAAGAGTGGCATGTAACATAATGTCAGATTTGGATCGAAGAGCTACTATTTATATCTAAAGTTGCTCGCTATATGACGTAAGAATTGGATATGTGTCCATATCAGCTAACAATTCCTTTCTGGCCCATGTTCAGAGCTGGTCTATAGCTTTTTGAATTAGGATATGATCGACTATGTAACTGATTCTTAACTGTGCCAGGTCTCTCCTCTATATTGTATATAAGGTGATAATTACATCGTGTATCTTATCTACTTACTCTGATGAAAGTCTGCATACCTCTTTCATATGTGTGCAATTTACTTCTACAGTACTCTCAACAACAAAGGCAGTGGTGTACTAGATTTAAGATAAAAGAAACGGAAATACTCTAGAAATCTTTACACACACACACACACACACACACACACACACACACACACACACACACCTGTCATTGGTGACAAATCCATGAGTAATGTTACTTAAAAGAGGTTGCTATTATTGTAAGAAAACTCTGTTAAAATGCGTTCGCCATCATATATTTAAGTCCCCGGCTCTGAATGTCGTTCTGATAGGCTTCATAACTGATTGATATTTGCATCAAATAATTTGATTCCATATAAATATATTTTCAGCTATAAGTTTGATTTTCGTATGTAGCTCCTAATAGCACGTTTATTTAAAAGACCCAATGTCATACAATACACAAGGGAAATATATACTAAATTTGTAGTTTGGACAAAGGAAATAAGTTTAGTACTTGTATAATCTAATCACAGAAGTAAATGTATTATAATATGTATTCCATTTTTATGCCGATATGAGAATGTGTAATTTTGCACCAAAGGTGTCGCTCCTTACCAACGTAGTTTTGTTCCAAAAGTCTTTCGGATCGCTGGGTTGGTGGTCTTGAACGGATATTGTATTATGTATTCAACATATCTCAACGAGGCCTTTTATTCTAAGCATTTTAAGCTTGTTTCATGGCAGAGTTTCATATCTCTGACTTTTCCTGTTATGCTCTGTCTTGCAATTAATTTGTTCCGTCGTCTATGTTGGAATTTGATTGATCTGTCTACCAAAACCTTGTTTGCTTGATTTCCAGATACATTAATGCATGTAATGAACGTAAGTAAGAATTAACCATTTAATCTTCTCAAAACGTTTCAGTTGTGGCTTGCAGAAAGGTTCTATGTTTCGCGTATGTAAGTATCTTGCATGTTTTCGCGTATCTGCCCATAGTATGTCTCCTTGTATTGGAAAAGATCACGATGTGTTTTCTTCACTTTAATTGGTGGCAGGCTGGACTCTGTTTAAACGGCTTCTCGATCATCAATTCCTGGTACGACATTTTTTTTTCTTGATTAATGTTTAATATTTGAGGAAAACAGATGAAACAAATTTAACGAATATTTAATGACTCGTGTTGGTTCTTCAACAACCAATGCCAGGAAGGACTCGTTTATTATATTAACTGGAGTCGCTGGGCGTTTTTTATTGCTTGTGGCAGTGGATAAGCATTTGCCAAGTCATTATCAGTCAGGTTGACGACTCCTCTTAGCCATAGTTACGAGTCACGTGGGAATCTGGTAAGGCATCAATATTGGTAGTTTGGGTCTGAAATTTGGTTTGTAGAAGGCGCATATGTATAGGTATGTTGCCCTTTAATTTTGATCTTTTCCCAAACTGTTTCCGAGCCATTGTCTGTTTTAATTACTGCTGAATTGCAGCAGCAATGCTAGTCAGATACTGGGGCAAATATACCGTCCTCATTGGAGCGTTAATGACTGTCTCCATGGGGTCCATCAATACTGTCATTGCAGACTTGACGTTTACCGGGACTACTTCAGCTGAACTACCAAGACAGTGGTAGCTGTTGCTGGTATCCAAGAGAAACGTGTCCAATATTTCAGTAGATAAATTGGGCAAGCCGTTGACTCATAATGTATACATAACTTGTGTGAGTGGCAACATCAATTATTGTATGACAGGAAAGGGTTTTGCAAATATCCGTTTGATATTTTATACCTATATGATACACAGGCATCCAGTGAATTAATTTGGAATGCCTCGATGCCAAAATGCCATATGTAAACTCATTGACAAATTGGGCAAGCTGTGTTTGAGTAAACGTTGTGAATAACAACTGTGAACAGATCATGTATGAAGGGTATCACTAGCTCTCTCGGCCCCATGACAATGTGAGAGAACAAAAATGCCGGATGTTTGTCTTGCCAGCGATTTATGTTTGATTCGATGAACATGAACTTTAGGTATTGGTATTGCTTTAACCTTGGGTGCTCCATCTCCACTGGTAACCTTTTATACAAAATTTGACTTCCAGGTATTCTTAGGAAAAATATAACTTTGTCACTTGATTGTGACGTCTAACCAGTTGCCCTCTTCATCACAAAGGATGGTACATATTTGGAAACAAATGCACATGCCAAATTATTCATGATGTTAGATAAAAGAATCGATTGGCACTATGTTATCTTCACTTTATACTATATCGTCTTCATTTAGAAGAAATCGATCAAATTAACAGGACAAAAAGCTGAAACAAATGTAGGCCATATACTTATTAAAGAGAATAAAAATGCGGGAAAATCAGATCTTATTTCTATAAACAATACAAGAACAATATAATCTATCCAAAGATTATAGGAGATTTCATACACTCGGTAAAAATTGTGTAATGTGTTTATGCAAGCACTAAATTAATATAAACAAATAAAAAAGTTTGGAGGAGCGAGTTCAAAAGAGAGTTCGAACATAAAATTACAAAAATGTATTTTTAAAAAGTGTGTATGCCGCCGCAAGTTTCAAACTCAGCACATCTTGTTTGGCTTACATCTTGTCCGTTCTCGGACCAGAGTGATACACGAAAGTTTAAACATGCAAATAACAGATTAAAAAAACATTTATAAGTTGGGACTAGCGTGCTTAAAGAACTTTCGAACATAAAAAATACAAAAGAAGGATTTACAAAATACGAATGCCACCGCGACTTTCAACAGAAAGAAAGACAGCAAGACAAATGTGTGTGTTTACGTATAATATATGCACTGACGTGGATTAAGGAGTACATGAACTGAACTTAAAGTATGCGAGAGGAAACATGCGAATCGACAAAGATAGGATGATAGGCAATACTCGTTCCACGCATTTCGTCCTCTACGGTAGTTACAGAATTTAAGGAAAACAAGCCACTATCTGAGATGGAAGCATGATTTCTTTCAGATGAATATGTTAGATATATTCTGAGGACATTTTCGTGATAATAAGACGGGCTAAAATGAGACGAGACACTAAGTTCATAGATATGCACGGCAGTAAGAAGTATTTTTCCAGCCACTAATGGTTCTTGAAGACTAATTTTCAAGTATATTTCGAATTTAAAAAAACCAGCTCATTAAATTAACATTTCAGAAAATTAAGAAAACTTAGCAAATCGCTATGCCCCTCGTGAGTGGCATATTTTCTAAGATTTTGCCTAACATACTGTCAATTAAATAAATGTGCAGTTCTTAAATAAAGGCTAATTAGGCGCATGGAGGATTAAACACTGCTATGGGATTCCTCCTGGAAATAATATTAGTAGTTGGCTGGTTTCTCTCTAATTGCCATCGTTATACTGTTAGGGCTTTGCGCAATGAATCCCCGGGTAAAGTATGCATGTGGGGGTTGTGCTGAACGACACGTCAGCACAATTCTTGTTTTAAAGGGCCTTTCAGTTCTAAACCTTTGAATGCAAACATTATTCCTCTAAACGTTTTGGAAGATCAGCCTGTCTAAATAACCTTGAGCATGTAATGCTACAAGAGAAAATAGTACATCTCTCCAATTTATATAAGAGGAATACAAAATACATTTAATCGGACCTTCTTATTCATCTTTAAAATTTTGTGCACTCATTGTATTGGTTCCATCTCTATAACTAAAAACATTTTGATTTAGACGCTGCTTTTAATATCCGTCGTAATCAATTTATTTAAAATGGCATTTACGTGATTGAGTCAAATAACTTTAGGAAAGAGAACTGGGGAGTGGGGACTAGAAAGGGGGATTGTATTAATTTTGTTTGACAAATATTTCAACTTCTGACGTTGATATTGCATCCATAGAATTAACTCTTTTTGGGTAAGTTCTCTAATTCCACGGATTATTATGTATTATTACAGTTAAGCTACTACGTCATCTACATATTTATGCAATTTTAGTAATATGCGATGAATTGCAACGAAGTTGGACGACTGTCAGGATGGTCTGCGCATGATTTGACATAAAGCGCAAGACACATTCAACTTACGCCACATAATAATTGAAAGGCTGTGGTAAATAAATAATTATATGCATTACAATCGGGCACAACATACGAATCACACAATACTGTATGCAAGGAGCGTTATTTGTAGGCAATCTCATAAGAAATTGCTACATTTATGAATCTGTTTTTGTTTGCAGGAAATGGCTTCCGTACAATACGAAATATAAATGTACGAGTTGCATTTCAGGATTACTGCCAATTGATACTGATGCGCATTCACTCGTTACACAAAGGGATGGAATTTCATCTATTTATGGTGTTGGTTATATCATCTCCACGAGAACTTTTTTGTAACGAAATGAGATTACTAATTATCAAACATGTATTTTTAAGCTTTGGTGTCGAGTTGGAGTGCATCACTATTTCCGTATACAATCTGCCTATAGTAAAGGTAAAGGAATAATCTTATCATTTCCCTCAACAGAAGCAAAATCAAAATCAACAATTAAATTGATATCTATATTCCATTACGCAGTTAAGAGAATTATATAATTTGGACGAAGAAGCCATACGAAGATGAGTGTGGTATAATTTTAACTGTCACTGTTCATTAAGTGCTTTTTTTCATTTTATTTTTCCACAAATCGCAAATTAGGTAATTTACTTTTGGGAGTTATTCTCATTTAGCAAATTACTTGCATGCTTAAATTTCATTGAATACGTTACTTGTGGACTCATAACTCCTTTATTAATTACACGTGGGCTACATCTGATCCAGTAAGTTAAGTAAATTCATTGTGGGCATATACCTCATAATAAATTACTTGTGGGGCTTAAATTTTATTTAATACACCCGTTATGGGCTTACATCACATATAGTACATTTAGTAAATTACTTGCGGGCCTAAATTTCATTTAGTAAATTATATGTGGTTGTGTGACATGGTATTATTTTCAAAATATGTGGGCAGCAAATCCTGCAAGTGCCTTCATGAATTATTTCTGAATGATTGATAAAGTGCAAACTTCACACAATTGAAAAACTCCTGTCATACGTCACGGAGCAGAAAGTGGTAATGATTATGGTTGACCTATTTATCTTTACCGAATTCAACATCTTCATGTTCATGTATGCGTGGGAAAGAGAGCTACTTATAAGTACACAGCCATTCTTGTAGTACGAAATTCAATGACAGACAGATGGCAGGTATATTTTTTTCTCGAGGTTGGGACTCAGTACTTGATTTAACTCTGCTGCTGTTTTTCTCTGAGACGACCGTTATTTCGGATTACACAGTACCATCTTCGTGAGGGGGTCTGCACTTTACTTTGATGTTTTGAATGTGCTAAAGAGCTGATTCTTTTTTCTTAAACAATGTCAAAACATCAAAACAGTAACACAATCACAGACGGAAAACTATTTACTTAAATCCACGGTCAATTTGCAATGGAGATTTAAGAAAGTGGCATTAAATAGAAATGAATAAAAAAAATAATTTTGGAAACGTTTTGCACATTCATATGAGCGATTGCAACAAGAGCAAAGGGTATTAGAAAGAAAATTACATTTCAGACGGGAAATGACAGCATTGTTTTCCTTCGTGGGAGTGTTAACTCGAACGTAATTGAACTGTAAATAAGAGAGCTACAAATTATTCGATTATTTCGGCATAAAAAACGAAAACCTTCATATATTATTTGTACAAAGATAAGTCAGAGAAGTTCTGACATTTGAAATACCATGCATTAGACACAATGCTATTTACTGACATCAAAATGCATTTGTTGCAAGAATTCTAAGTAAAAAAGTCATTTCTAGACAGTCCGAATATATGTGTGCTTTGCAGATGAGGCGAGTAATATACTGTAATTAAAAAGGAAAAAAATAATGTGGCATATTACTTTCTTATTTACATGTTACGAGTGGGAACTTTTCCAAAAGATGCGAAAACAACCATGCCATTACGTTGTCATAAGGAAAGCTAACAAATAAACAGCTAAGTGGAAAACCTAAATATATTGCAAAGGCGTGTCAGCCGTAGCAAAAAAGTAGTGGCAGGTTTGTATTTTATTTAATTTAAAGGCTATTTGCTATGGTAATTACATCATATACGTGCTGGGTATTTACGTAATAACCACACATATACCAATGTTGTTGTTCTAATGAATTGCACTAAATTCATGCGAAAATGTCAAACATTCATAAAAGCCTTTTTAGAGATCAACAATATATATAGTTGAGGCTGAACGAGAGGTCACATGGTATAATAATGCTATTTGGTTTTCGTAACTACGTAATCTTGAAATTACTAACATGCATAGACATATACAAAATGTGGTAGTGATGGTCTCATGTCAATCGTTGCAGGGAATATTTGCAAAAGTCAGGTTTTAACCAAGAAGTAACTGAACATAACATCTGTTATCAATGACTGCCTGAATCGCCATTCAATTTCAATTCATTGTGTCTTTTGTCTTACGAAAATCATGAAGATTTATCAAGTTTTTACTTTCTGATCTATAAAGGCAAGTGTACACACGTGTAGAGATATACGGCGTCCTTAGCGAGTTTAAATAAGTTTATAGAGTACAATGAAAGGTTAAAGACGAATCATGTATACATCTGGAAAAAAAACAAGGAAAATAATTGCACCATCTGTGGATGAATCAAAGATAACGGTCTAAACACTACAACATTATTGAGATCAAAACACACGTGCTGACACCCATCCAGCTCTCTATGCCAATGTAGTTTTTAAGATAAATTAAATTAAAACATTTCTTGTCATAAATATGTTAATATTGTCAGAGAGTATTACAAACAGTGTGACATCACCTAATTTCGTTGTGTGATCAGCCCGAATATCACCTCAACAATAACTGACACAGTCACTATACCGTTGCAAAGTATTCATCATAATCATTATTAGTATATGGTTACATTCAATTAAAAATAGCAACAAATTTCCTTATAATTATGATGATGATAATAATAAACATATTATTATTATTATTATTATTATATATATATATATATATATATATATATATATATATATATATATATATATATATATATATATATATATATATATATATATATATATATATATATATATATATATATACACACATATGGATGGATAGATAGATAGATAGATAGATAGATAGATAGATAGATAGATAGATAGATAGACACTTCTGTCTAAACTAGAATATAAATTTGGTCAGATTTCTAACTAAACAATACTTTTGTTTGGTCATAATTCTTGCTAATTAAAAGCATTAATTTCATTACACTTCTGAAACAGATTTGGTTTTCCGGAAATATTTCGCTCTTGCTTCCGTAAGGTGCTGTATGATTTATTGACAGTTTTCAGCAAAACAATTTACGACGGTTTGTTTTCAAGCAGAATATAGCAATACAATTCTTGTGTAACAATACAAAACAACATTGACAAAACAATGTCTGTTCATGTAAGAATTTAAACTGGGGGATATGGAAGCAATATAATTATCATAAATGAAAAGATGTTTGTATGCTAGCCAAAATATTGGCAAGTATTGCATATCTTATCAATGTGTCTATTACATACCAACCTCAGCTTAAACATTATTCCAAGATACATCCGGGATAAATATTTCGTGTATAACTGCATTCAGTTGTTAACATCACGTAATAAGAATACCAAATATGTCAATTAGCTAAATGTATATATGAAGCGCTTAAGATAACATATTAATATCCCTTGTATTATTTCTAATAAAGGTTATTTGTATGTGTGCATCCGCTCCACTATATGTCTTGTTCATAACATTTTCAATATTGCATCGAAGGAACAACGAGAACAAGGAAGAGGAGGACACAAACACATAGTAGTGTAGAATTCATATCATTATATGAACATTTAAAATGTTATATTGCGTTATTTGCTCTTTTGGTTTGCAATTGTTCATATATAATTTGTCATGTATATTCATAACCTGTTCATTTAGGAAACTCCTCTAACAAAGATATTATAAATTAGTTTTCAAGTTGTGCACATTTACAAAGTGTTGTCTGTTGTACAACAACTATCCATGTCAACATGAGAACGTGCCGAATTCCAACTCTGGAGTAATTATTTTAGTGTATTTTTAATTACACTTTGACAGCAAAAAATGCTTAAGTGGGCCTCGCCCTGTTTAACCAGACATATCAATATGATTGACTGAAAAGAGTATGCATTACAAACATATTAATGTACAAAGCAAAAACAATACTTCATTATCCAAGATTTATATGTAGCTTTCCTAAACGTAATGTGTTTCGTGGAATGTAGTAGTTTAGATTAGTAGTAAAGACACAGAAGCTTGACGACCTACTTTGAATGGAGGATCGATTTAACACTCATATATTTCGCACATGTTTATCTGAATTATGTCAGCAATTATTTATTAACATTACGAATTACCGTGTATATGTGCTCGTCCGATTTTGTCCGTATTAAAGAGAGGTAATACATATAGCGTCATTTTATACCATTCCATCTGTTTAAATGGGATGGTTGAAATGCTAAGTATATTGACAAAATTGTACACTTTACATCATTTTTACAAAACATGAATTATGAACAATGATTCCTATATACAATTGTTTATATTTTAAAAAGTATATGAAGTCGTATAAATTTTCAGGTAATACAATCGCCAAAACATTTCGTGAACGTTTTCCGTGTGAAATATGCTGTAAAATATGGCAGCAATAAATCTTTAGTTAAGTTAATAAAAGTCTGAGGTGCATTTAATATCATGTTGATACTGGGTATCATACTAAAATATTAGATTAATTAGACTTAAATGCTTGGCAAAAACGCAATTATTCTGAAATACACAATCGCTGACCGTTATACAGAGAGGCATATCTACTCTAATGTCGCACGAATTCGTTTTTGATTGGTCACACAATATATGCATCAAGAGCAGACCTGTATTTTGATGCCTGATTTTGGGGCAAATAACCAGGATTTTAATGACGTTGCAACTTTGTGCTTGATAATATAGCATTACATATTTGAAAAGCTACATCCGGGATACAAATGTATAAACTTCAATAGAAACCATCGAGTAACGAACGTCTGGCGTACTAAGCTAGTAATCAACATACCTGTTTAAATGACGGTATATCACTGGCCAATCGTACTGGTTAAACATGTAATAATTTAGACTATTTCATCTTTACAATCTGTACTTTGCCTGAAATTTTGCAATGATCGATATGAGCCCCCAAAAAGTACTTTCTAATAAATTAATGCAAGTTTGAAAAAGAAAATATTTGTTTGTAAAGAAATTGCTATTCTAATTGTCTGGTGCGGCTATATCTAATTTGGCGATTCGTCAACTAGGAACTCAGACTGTTCATGGTTGTTGATTGTAACCAGTGCTTGCAAGATAAGAAGCAATCTGGAAGCAATTATCATGAAACATTAAGTTTACTATACACAGCCAACCAAAAAAGCGGGATTTGATAATAAACATCACAAAGGTTTTATAATGCATTCGGTGGTGTTTTTGCATACACTTAAATCTTAATGGAGAAATAACGACACAATCAGCAGTCGGTCAATCTCAGTCAGCTTGATTAAAATAATCAAGATTTACTTTTAAGGTCTTAAGATTAAACGATTTATCATTTCTGTTTTATATTCCCAGGGGAACCACTTGTAAACATTGCGAAAACACAGCGGTCGCTCAAATTTATCTTTAAATGCAAATTTAATGCACTTCAATGCTTTATCTCTTTCTACATGCAGCACTGAAATGATTTATTGATACGCATAGTGTTTCTGCTACCACCTGATGTGATTCCTTCTTTCCCCGAGTGAGGCGCATTCAGAATTGGCTGGACCAGGGCAAAATACCAGCTCAGGCACAGTTGTGATTTATCGTTTGATATCACCTTTGCCTTTCTGACAAAAAACAAAGTAAATTAAAAGCGATTAAAGAAAGAATGATGACATGCTCGCATTTGCATGTGTATTCGATAGAGATCGACAATACATAAGTAAAAAACTTATCAAACCAGAAAGACAAGAGAGATATGACACTTTAAACAAAATACACTCCACTTCGGAATTCCGTGTCCATATGGTCTGTACCAGCCAGATAAGCCCTGCATTCGCCACACAATCATGCACCAATCTACATACTGATATATTTTCAGTTTCAGAAAATAGATTTTTCATACATTTAATCAACTTACATCAGGCGATGAGGCTTTTACTGGCAAACATATATTAATTATACATGGACTTGACTCCCTATCAAAAATTCGTTATTTACTTCTACTCAGAATAAAACATACATGTTTTGTTTTATTTATTACATATCCACCGTTTATTCACAAAAATCTTTTCACATTTGTAATGTATGCTTTTTAAAGTTTTAGTAGACGTATTTTGTTTTACGTAAGATATTGTACAACCATCCGAACAATCCCCAAATATCGTACGCCACATAACTAGTCTTTGATTTATGCTGTGTAGCCGAATCAATGGTCTGTCTGCAGCATTGCTCATTTGGGGATTTACACTCTAGGTTTGAATGTGTATGGGACGTATGGATGGACTTTAACTGCAGTCACATGCCATTAGACGTTTACCTCTCTTCTCAAATAGAACAATTAAGTGACCCTTTTCATTCACCCAGCTTACTGAATACACACACCCAACTTCTAAGCAAATAACACTAATGCAATACATTCATATATTTGCAGACATCTTTTTAATGTACATTATATTGAAACTCTATTTTTATGTTTCAGTTAATTAATTGCAAAACATCATGGCCGCATTAAACTTAAAATTCTCAATTTAAGCTCATATTGTTATGAAAATGAAGATTAAGTCTTTTTCTAACATGTGGAATAGACGTTTGATAATGCGATTTGAACAAGAAACTTCTAATACATATCGTTCTGCTTTCTTCTATTTGTAAATTGTGAAGTATTTTGGCGTGTTTGGGATTTTAGATTACTTATGTTGTGTACTGCATTTTATATGTGACATCATCGCTGCAGCTCGGAACGAGATAAATAGGTGTACGGTATAGAAGTTTTTACTTTTCGGCATATAAACATTTCTGGTTAAGATCGCTGATCCCAGAATTTAGTACATTATGCTAATTGGCAATTATTGTTCCTTAATTATCTATCTCAGTGTTGTAACTGTAACAAATATCTGTTGATTATTCAAACCATCTGGTTTCATTAAACTTACTATGTAGGCGCCAATGTAAGTGTGTAATTAAAAGTTTCTCAGAGAGTGGGGACATTTCTAACCATTATCGGATCTTGATATGACCTCCAAAGTCCTGTTTATGCGTCTTCTGGATTTCCTTAAACTTTCAATTCGATTCGAGATTTCAGCGGCGAAACAGTATTTGGTTTCTCCCCTTCTGTCGAATTTGTTGTCATGTTGCATTCACGCTTCACTTTCGGACTCGTTCTCTAAGAATGTGCCCAAATATTGTTGTCAATCCCAACTAACACAACTAACACAACTTTATCGGATTGTGAAACATATACTGGTCGATTATTGTATTTTCAATTGCAGAAGATTGCGGCCGGTACTAGTATTTTCATAATATTCTGTGGTAGTTTGTCGTAGATTATTACTGAATATTTCAAGTTGAAAAAACAGTTCCATGACGGGTGTGAGATACGAAATCACGGACTGAACATCTGTATTGAAAGCCAAATCATCCACGTAAGGTAAAATGCGAAAACACACTTCTTACATTGCGCACAATAGCGGAATTTTAACTCTTGGTTGTATTCTTTCTTAAAATGCAAATAATGAAGTTATGCAGACCATATTACATGAAAGAGTGTCTAGTTATGTATTACAATGAGTTACTATGTATCTATGTAAATTATAAACCATCTGTTGTACAGGCAAACCCGATCGTGTCTGCCGTGCATTCAGTTATTATTGTTACATTATTACCTTTCGTTTGTTTCTATTTTTATATTATCAGGGATGAAACAGTTATCAATCAAACTGTTGTATATTCTAGAATCTAGTTTGCTCGAGGCTTACCAGTCGAATTGTATCAGGGATACAATTGTTTGAGACCTACCAGTCAAATTGTAACAGGTTTAAGATTGTTAGGGAAAAATCCCCAATAAAACTGTGTAAAGTCTAAGACTGTTTGAGACCGAAGAAAATAAACTATCGAATTTTTATTTGTTGACTTTTACAGTTCAGTGCAATGTTAGTTACTGCAAATGAAAACAATAAAATTACATTCGTATACCCCTATAAGATTCTATACATTTAACCATACAAGATTTTATACATTTAACCATACAAGATTCTAGACATTTACCCATACAATATTCTGGACATTTACCCCAACAAGATTCTAGACATTTACCCCTACTATATTCTAGACATTTACCCCAACAAGATTCTAGACATTTACCCCATCTATATTCTAGACATTTACCCCTACTATATTCTAGACATTTACCCCATCTATATTCTAGACATTTACCCCTACTATATTCTAGACATTTACCCCTACTATATTCTAGACATTTACCCCATCTATATTCTAGACATTTACCCCTACTATATTCTAGACATTTACCCCATCTATATTCTAGACATTTACCCCTACTATATTCTAGACATTTACCCCTACTATATTCTAGACATTTACCCCTACTATATTCTAGACATTTACCCCATCTATATTCTAGACATTTACCCCTACTATATTCTAGACATTTACCCCTACTATATTCTAGACATTTACCCCTACTATATTCTAGACATTTACCCCTACTATATTCTAGACATTTACCCCTACAAGATCTTATACATCTACCCCTATAGGATTCTGAACATTTACCCCAACAAGATTTTATACATTTACACCTACAAGATTATAGATATTTACCCCTACAAGATTCTAGACATTTACCCCTACAAGATTCTAGACATTTACCCCTACAGGATTCTGGACATTTACCCCTACAAGATTCCAGACATTTACTCCTACATGATTCTGGACATTTACCCCTACAAGATTCTAGACATTTACCCCTACAGGATTCTGGACATTTACCCGTACACGATTCTGGACATTTACCCCTACAGGATTCTAGAAATTTACCCGTACACGATTCTGGACATTTACCCCTGCAAGAATCTAGACATTCACCCCTACAGGAATCTGGACATTTACCCCTACAGGATTCTTGACATTTACCCCTACAAGATTCTGGACATTTACCCCTACATGATTATGGACATTTACCCCTACAAAATTCTATACATTTACCCCTACAAGATTCTCGACATTTACCCCATCAAGATTCTAGCCATTTACCCCTACAGGATTCTAGATATTTACCCGTACAAGATTCTCGAAATTTACCCCTGAAAGAATCTAGACATTTACCCCTATCGGAATCTGGACATTTTCCCCATCAAGATTCTATACATTTACCCCTACATGATTCTGGAACGAATCGATGATTAAAATCTACGACTTATTCTTATATCCTCCATGAAATTGCTCTTAAATACCGAACATTATATACTACCACTACTACAACTAATAATAATAATTGTAATACTATTATTTTCTATTGCTACTACTACTACTACTACTACTAGTATTATTATCGATATTATTATCATTTTATTATTATTATTATTACAATAATAATTATTATAATTTTTATTATTATTATTATTATTATTATTATTATTTAATAATGCTAATAAAATGATAAAATGGTAGATAAAACTGGGAATTCCAGTGATAGTGGACTCATAAACTTTAATATCAATATACTTCAGAAGTTTGAATGACAGTAAGAATTAATACACAGACGGATTATGTGAACATAGATAGCATATCATTCATACATAATACACATACCGTGATCCACAAATTGTTATCAATGATCTCAGATAAAATGTGGATTTAAAGCTGGATCAATACACGATATTGTAATAACTGGCGTAGTTCACGAGTCTTGTGTTCATGTTAGTTGTTTCACAAAAGTACAACATCTATATCGTAGGGTCAGGTGATCGAATGGCTTATTAGATTTTAGCGTGTCAATAGATTGCATTATATAGAACCGGTATTATTCACATTTTCAGCCAATTCAGGTGAATCCTTGAATTATAAAGGTGTGGAAATACATATATACTTTAGACGTAAACTAATACACGAATCTATGGAAACATCTAAATTTCATAAGTATTTGGGTTCGACGCCTGGCCTAGTCATACCAAAGACTTGCAAAACTTGTACTTGTTGCTGCCTCTCTTGGAACTCAACATTAATATGTTAGTGTTAGTACTGGTCGGCCTGGTGTCCGGATAATGTGATTCGGTGGGACATGATGTTATATGTCTGCAGCCTGATGGCACAGTGCTAACCAATGCTATAAACTGACACAATGTAGACATCGTAGCGATATGACTGAAAATAGTTGAGTGCATAATCCAAATTACACACGCACACACACACAATACACACACACACGCATGCACACACACACACACACACACACACACACACATAAACATACATCTAAATAATTATTTCAAGGCAAGAGTTACACATGTATGATCATTCATTCTAAGATGTGAAACAGTTTGTATTCTCGCGAAAGAAAATCCTACAATTTGCAAAATTCTAACAAAGAAACAAAAGCATCGATCGCTAGTATTAAAACTAATCAGAACATTAGATTCATTTGATTAATTGTATGCGTGATTCTTCTTTTCTTATAAAAACTTTTCATGATTAAGTACTCTTGAAAATCAATATGTCTGTTTCTTAGCACGTATATCTTAAACAAAGTTAAGATCTGAAACTATTTTAAACAAAGATACCTACAGGTGACAACAATATACGTCTTCCAAATATATAGTTCACATGTTCCACTACGATGAAAAATATCATTTGATACTAAATATGTAACACCGCTATGAACGATATATATAGGGGTACTAAAGATGTAACACCACTATGGAAAATATTAACAGGTGCTACTCAATAAAACGAATCTGAAACATAGCAATTAACTTACACATGTAACCCTACTGTGAATATTATTATTAAATACAACACACGTAACACCACTATCAAAATTACCAACATGTACAACAGATGTAACACCACTCGGACAATACAAATATGTACAACACATGTATCACCACTGTAAATATATGTACAATACATGTCATATCAATTTGAAAAGTGCCAATATGTACAACATAAGTCACACCATTGTGGATTATACCATTATACACAACACATGTAACACCCCTATAAAAATACCAACATGTACAACAGATGTAACACCATTCGGACAATACCAATATGTACAACACATGTAACATCACTGTAAAAAAATCAATATGTACAACGCATGTAATATCAGTTTAAAAAGTACCAATATGTACAACATAAGTCACACTATTGTGGATTATATCAATATACACAACGCATGTAATACCACTATGAAATATACCAATATGTGCAGCCACGTAACACTTCTGTGAAAAATACCAATATTTACAACACAGGTAATACCACTGTGAAAATATGTACAACAGATGTAACAACATTGTGAAGATACCATTATATACAAAATATGCAAGACCACTATGACATATACAAATATATAAAAGTAACAGCACTGTGTATGATACCAACAGCTACAACACATGTACTACCACTAAGAAATATACAAATATTTACAACCCATGTAACACCATAGTTAATAGTACCAGTATTTACAACACATGCTGGAAAAACATTGCTGTTTATTTGAACTAAAACATTTATTCTCATAAAATTTGCCAAATGAGTCCAATTATTTTTGATCATATCTTTTTGTATGTGGCTTTAAAATTTTACTTTAGTAGTTTTTCGTCTCATATGAGACGGGTAAATTATACGGTTCCAAGTGAAGCAGCGACCAACATTTGTTAGTCGTAATAATGAAGTGACTTTTGACGTAAACACTAACTTTTGTTGTCGACTACATAGGTACAAACGCACCTGAGCATTGCTAATTTGTAAATGTGGTTTTTGCAAAGTTACATGATACAAATGGTTGATATGTAAATTTTGCTATATAATGTATTTCAGTTATCTTTAAATACTTGTGTTATCTCTGCTTTCATAGGATAATAGTTCGAGATTTGGGACAATGATAACTGACAAACACATAAACGACCATACATGTATAAACAATTATGCGCACACATATACCAAAATTAATGTTATATGTACAAATATATTTATATCAGCTAGTGACGAGAAACGTTCGATAAAAGTGTATTTGTTCGCTTGATAATTAATTAATTGCCAAGTTAAAAAATTCACAATACAAACTGATATACTACTTGAGTCCCATGCAATTGATTTTTTTCTTAAATATATTCTAGTCAAACACGACAATTACACTTTGTGATCCATTCCAGATCTTTGTCTTTACGAATTAGTGTCTTAAACGAGGCTATTAAGCATTTAGTAATGAATACCGGAAGAGTAATCGGAATGCCCTATTTAACGAAACACTTCATTTAAATAGTTCCAGAAGCAAATGCCATTATTATGGGTCAAATGTCAAATGAGTTTTAAATTAGTTTTATCAATACAGGCAACCCTCATTTGAGGGTGACTCTTTTTGATCCAGATTTTCTTGACTTATTTATCTTATGTTGTTAATTTGAGACATAATGTTCAATTATATGTGTGAACCGTATCCGTGCCATAACATGATTGAAAGGTAGAAATAAACAAAATGAGAAAATTATTAGCTTAGTGAGTATGACAATGCATCAACACCCTTAGAGCAAACAGTTACAGTGTTTGACAACAATTATAAAAACAAACCATCGTTATTTGCAACACGAGAATAGGTGATCTGTCTCTGTATCTGTCTGGCTCACCCTTTTACGACTACCGTCTATTTTCAAACGAATGGAATTTTCAAAGCAAAGTGTCATAGCACTACTTGATTCTACACTTATCGTTCGCAAAA
The DNA here is from genome assembly GCA_030141615.1 of Unio pictorum. Taxonomy (NCBI): domain Eukaryota; kingdom Metazoa; phylum Mollusca; class Bivalvia; order Unionida; family Unionidae; genus Unio; species Unio pictorum. Next base: position 1,478,095 of record JARLTB010000293.1, read on the forward strand.
GCGAGTACGAAACGTGAATGTAAGAAAAATATTTAAAAATTATCCGTAAGGTTGATCGCGTTACTAAGGAAAAAAAGTAATTTACTTTACTCTTTAAAACATGATAAGAATGTTTCATTATTTCAATTGACCACCTTATCAAGTTACATTATTTCACACACAAAGGGAACAAAAATATACCGGGAAAATTATATATGTATGTATAAAACAGTATGTTTTCATTCATGTACGCATTCCCTGGGATTTTTGAAACAGATTTAGGCGTTTTACAGCGATTACGTATGAGCACCATTGACGTTAACGTTCATTCGTTCATCCGCATAATCAATTGACTTCGTTATAACAACTCTACTTTACATACATAATTTATTTTATTCAGACTTTCATACCATAATTTTACACTACATGACGACTATTACGTCTAGCACGAATGTCAAAATTTAAAGTAAAAGTGAAATACTACACAATTTGAACTTCTTTCTAAACAGTGTACCATACGGCATAAGGTGATCAGATTTAGAACGCATGGCATAAGTAACTGTTTTAATAATGTTTGTGTGAAAATTAAATTTATATTAGCTGTAACGAAACACTAAACCAGTCATACTGCCATAAAATACTGACGATATCTAATAATGGTACACTCAACGGAGGATATTTTCTTTTCATACATTATTGTCAGGTACATTTTATTGCGTGATAGAAAGGCCACGTCTTACCATTATCATTTTTGTAATATATCTGTTATTTACGGAGGAAAATAAAAGCACAGTTCATTATATGATAAACTTCCTTCAGAGTCGAATGTTTGAAGATTACACTCTCTCTTGAATTCAACACCTCATCTATTCGTCAATTTACCTCACTTTCATCGACTGAAAATATAAATACCAGTGACTTAAAAGAGCGTTGGGATTTAGATAACGTAGTATATCACATTAATTTACAATGCTGACATTTTGTAAACTATTTGATCATATCTGACCACAATGCATATCCGATTCATCAATGCATCACGGAGGGTTTCCCGCTGACGTCATTTTGTAAGGGGACATAATTTCATAGATGCGCAAACGGCGTCGTGTTCAATTTATTCAGCGAAAATTATTTCCATGTCTGAAATGTAGTCCAGTTTATACTGATATGTTCTACCTTACAAATTTATCAATGTTGCAGCCTTTGATATAACTTATGAAGGCGCACACAATCAGAAATGTTATGACATGATAGTAAATCTTACTTTTTCACATGTGAACTATCGATATGAAACAATATGAAAATTGTTTCACCAATGATTATATTTTCTATATTTCACACTAATGTATACAGTACAGCAAACTATTTTAAATGATTCTCAATCAATAGAGATACATGTGTACTTTTGACAAACCAGCATTTGAATTGTATGTCATTATAACGACATTTCGTTCTATTATTTATTGCTTCACCTCAGAACAAGGAGTAATTTAATTTCGAAATCTGTAATTTTGAGGTATATATGCCTCAATCCCATACACGTAAGGATTCCTAATTTGCCTAAGTGGGCCACTGACTTATTGATGCAATACCAAATATGTTTTCCCATGTCTGCTTAGCGTACTCATGTATTTAATTGTTTGCTTTATGAGCATCTTTTTATTCACACACTTGATTATGTGATACTTCTGTGTATGTGCGTTTATACGTATGCGTGTGTGTGTGTGTGTGTGTTTCGATTTTGATTAAACGTGCTCTCAATTAATGGATGAACACCATTTATATTAAAGGTACATGTGTCACGGATACATGTATATGTACGTATTGCGTGCAATATGTGAAAAGTACAACAGTATAAATTGTTAGTATAATGCGAATCCAAATCTTATAAGGAAACATTTGTTTCTTCTCATGTTTGTGGTCATAGCACGGTGCTACGTTAGGTCGATCTTGATCCCTTTTGTAGTTTTAATAAAAATTAATGAAAATGAAAACTAAAACAGAAGCAACATAACAAGTTCCAAAAGTAGCAAGAACTGTTACAATATCTGAGCAACAACATTCTCAGTTATTCCGTAAACTTTAGTAGCATTTCTTTGAACAAATGTATATAAAAATTCATCCTCTTGTGTTTTTTTTAAATTTGTTTTAGAAATATTAGAACTATACATTGCAAATCTTGGACGCAAACGACACGGCTTTTTCTGAAATGGACTGATTTAAAAAACAGAACATTTTTAGTGAGCGGTCTGTGTGTTTGGTTACATCGGAAGCTTCGGATTGATTGGGAATGCCAATAAGTTGACAGTTGTATAGACCCCATGGCGACCGACAGTTTAGACATTATAAAACAATGAACGAAATAGCTCCGTTGTATGCAATTGCTGTATCCTCGATGCTTTTTGGGTTTTTTTTTTTACGGGGCGGGGTTGGTTATAACAAAGAGCAAATTGTGGGATCGCAAGTCCATAATAAGTCCAGAACATGGAACATGTATTAGAAGATAGCATTCGTGACAGAGGATATAAAGGGACCATGTGCATTTGACCGACAAAGCAGAGAGATAAGTCATTTCTAAGGGTACTGGGGGAGGCTGAGGGACATACCATAGGAGAATCCATTTCGCATATTTGTCACGGCAAAAAAAATTAGACTCATGTGACCCAGAAATCAATGTATACAGTTGTATAGTGAGTTATTAATAAAACTGGGATATCTTCGTAGCTCATTATTTTATGGTCTACAAAGAAGCCATCTGGCAACATTGTTAGACATTGTTATTGGAGAGATAACCGTTTTAACGTCGACAAACTATGCGCTCATTAACTGTGGGAAATACATTTTCTCAGTACATTCCTCTGGTCTATTTGTACAGTTGTATTGATATTGATGACGTAAATACTAGCACAGTGAAACATTAATTAACAATTTTAAAGTCTCATAACCTGCCCAAAGTACGGAACGGTGTCCATGCCCACATACTATTCGAAAGATGTTCTGAAACAATCCTGTAAAAGCATCGATAAATGACAGGGCACAAAAAACCTGGATTTTGGACAAAGTCATCGTTATAAAGCTGTTTGCAATGAAGAACTGTGACAGTGTACACAATGCGTGAATGGACATATATACGGATGGATGAGCCGATGCATTGATAACCGTTCCATGTACTTGTTTATGCGCCAATAATTGTCACTGAAATAGGAATCTTATGAATATAACAAAATGGCAAAACGTACTTTGTTACATTTGGGGTTGAAATGTTGCTATAACCAGAGAATACTTAGTGGATAAAATTAATTGTAGCTTACCATTCAAGCATTGTCATTAATAAAGTGAAAAAAGGCCTAGATGTTGAAGATGTAGCAATTGTATGTCAAAATTTTGTTTGTTCATTAATCACATAATCAACTTATCACTCAAAAGAGTTGAAAGTTACATAGCTCTTCGAACTCTGTCATACTATTGACGATGAACTGGTTTGCCAAACCTTCTAATAACACACACACACACACACACACACACACACACACACACACGTAAGTTTTCTTAAGAGACTGTAGCTGGGATACCTCATCTCACTAGCAATCATTTGGACTGAATCAGAAGTTCGTAGTTCAATGACGGTTGGGACCTGGCGACATGTTTAAAAAAGGATATTAACTATTAACTACACTGAATAAGAATCAGTATCAGCAAGCAAACAGAGGACATCCAAAAACAAATGACTCAGAATGAATATTGATACAGGGAATTAGTACGTACGTGCGTGCGTGCATACGTACGTACTTACGTCCATCCATCCACACACACACACACACACACACACACACACACACACACACACACACATACATACATACATACATACATACATACATACATACATACATGCATGCATGCATTTTCTATCTGTACATTGTGCCTACATTTTGTTTGCAGGGGATTATATCCACGTAACTGTTTGTACAATCCTTAATATTTTCAGAACGTTTATTTCCTTGGCATCAGGGATCCACCATTGTGTCGAGGTGCTTCTCATACATACATACATACATACATACATACATATACACACACACGCACGCACGCACGCACGCACACACACACACACACACACACACACACACACACACACACACACACACACACACACACATACATACATACATACATACATACATACATATAAGGGCAGGATAGGCGAGACAAACGGAGTAAAATGAGCCGAAGACAGATATGTAGAGAGAAAGGTAGATTGATGTATAAATACATACATGATGTGATCAATCCATTTAGTAACAATTCCTGTATTGAAGGTAGAATCAGTTGCAAACAAATCAACTTTATATTTCGGCAAGCATTGTACTACTTTTGTTAGAGGCCAGTACAAAATCTATCTTACTAAGTCTACATTCACTTCCGGTGATGTGAGTAAACAAAGCACAGGTGCTACATTACTTTTATTCCATAATTATTTCCTCAATTATATTAAACATATATAGCATGCTACTTTCTATCATTCGGTTAAACAAATGTTTGCTTTCTTTGTATTACTGCAGGAAGTCACTAATTGTCTGTAATACAAGCACACAGTCACATCTTGGCAATATGGAATCAATTTCTAGGACGGCTTCAATTTAACAGGAAAAAGAAGAAAACTTTCTTGGATACCAAATCGAACAATAGTCAAAATGGCGAGTTTATATGAGAACTGCTCTACCCACAATGCCTCTGATGTACCTTCTACAACTACCATCATCGCCAATACATTCTGTTATTACTACTATTACTGTAACATCACAGTGTTTATGTTGTTATTACTATTGCTACCACCACTATTATTACCAACACGACCATTGCTTTTGAAATTACAAGAGAAACAACAGCAACTAATATTCCTACTACTATTATCACCACCACCACCACTACTACCACTGCTCATACAACTAAAGCTTATGCTGTTACTTCTACTTCTACGGGCACTACTAAAGCGGTTGCTATTAATAGCAATACCAGTGAGGCCTCAATTATTACCGTGTTAATTATCAGGATCTCTTACTAACCTCTAACAGAAGTAGTATAATGCCCGACGAAATCTAAACTTCTTAAATTACCTATATAAAATAATTATCATGAAATCACTGCTTGTTAAATTACCTATATAAATTAATTTTCATGGTGAGTTTATAAATCAGCATCTGTTTAATTAACTCATAAAGGGCATGGTATATTTTGATGAGGGAAAGCCATCGATATAGCTGTTTGAATAAAAGGTCGCATAAACCGACGAACTTCATCAATATAAATTTTTCTCTCTGCCCCAGCATATGTGAATGTTTTATGAGGATAGATAAATGGTATTATCAGATGAAAAGAATATATGACATCGTACTGCAATGACTATCTGTATCTTGTTATGTATGTATGTATGTATGTTTGTATGTATGTATGTATGTATGTATGTATGTATGTATGTATGTATGTATGTATGTATGTATGTATGTATGTATGTATGTATGTATGTATGTGTGTATGTGTGTGTGTGTATGTATGTATGTATGCACATACGTGCATACATGCGTACGTACGTACTTATGTATGTATGAGCAGCACCTGAACACATTAGTGGCTGCCTGGTGCCATTACAAATTAACCTTCTGAAAATGTTAAAATGAAGGATTGTACAAATAGTTACAGGGATATATTCCTCTGCAAATAAATTAAAGCATTATATACAGAAAAAATAAAAGATAAACAGATGTTAAAATGCTAACTTTTTACACAAGATATATAAAACCGAAGATAAAAGTAACATATGTAAAGTTTATAAAAATGTATGGTCAAAGTTGTTAACGTAAAACCTCACCCCCGCATAAAGTCTAAACATTTCGTTTTGTATGCATGATCAAAAAGGTCCTTCACACAATTCGCATTAAGAAACATATATCTTTCTGACAGCGCGGAAACTCTGAACAGAAAGGAGCTGTCACTGGCTGGGTACGCACTCAGTCAAGGTTCAACTCTCATATTTATGTGTGTGTGTGTGTGTGTGTGTGTGTGTGTGTGTGTGTGGATGCCGTGGGACATGCTTCTTTCGCCACACAAAAACTGGCATACATGCATAATAGCTCTTATCATGAATTATGTATATCAATATGTTTCCGAATGTTTACTGTGGGAGATGAGTTAGTACCATGAATCCTATTGATAACAACAACATGTACAATTACGTTACAATATATGCAAAGTTCGTGTTCTGTTTATGGATAATAAGCAAATGGAAAAAAAAAACCTTGTTGCCTCAAAATGATTTCAGTGGGATATTAAAACACACATTCAAATATGAGAACTGTGGCATGATAGTGTGATTGGGTGACGAGTGTGGACAGTGTTTAGTTTTGACTCTGATACATGGGGGGGGGGGTCTTGCACATTGGTAAATACATGTGTAATCACCCACCCACCCACTCCAACCTCCACATGTGATAACTTAGGGGATGGTATTGGAACGAATAGTTCTTCAATATCAACAATATCTAAAACTCTGAAATTCGATTTTTGTACGTGAGGATGACGTCGTATTGCGTGGTATTACACCAGATGGAATGAAAGAAAGTTGCTTCATGAGAGAAGAAAGGTTGGTTTGGTTTATGGGCCTGAAAACTACATCAAATGTGTTTTTATGACAAATTGGAAGACATTCTTTTTTACTATACTGGTAAGTACCATTTGTTTGTCTCAAGAACAAAGAAGGTTCGTTTTCCTCACGATAAACTTTCTGAAATAGAAAATATTAAATCACCGTATATAATATAGTTCCTGACGGTGTACTGAATGAAACATCTACTTGCAATATTTACAAGCTGACTGGTACACAATCGAGTCACAGTCAAATTTAGATCTTAGTAAAAAAACATATGACGGGAGCAAGGCATTTCAATTTTTACCCAATCCATGATTACCACGTATCGTAATACAGGGCTGTTTGTTATTTCTCCTTGGGGTATCTAATTTGAGGAAGGAAAGTTAATTAAACGTTGGAGAACAAAAATCGTAGAATTCTGTCTCTTCCACAACAAGAACACGACAACAAGAGAAATTTTCATCGTAATTAATTGGACGTATTTGGCATAAGTACATATAAACGGTTGGAACAAATTATGTCATACTATTTCTTGACTCTCATTGACTTTACCTAATTTGTATTTTACAGTTATTGTCATACAATAAGCCACCATTTACTTAATTGAGGTAATTCGATATGCCGTTCTGTTTGATGCCAAATCGGTTTACTATCAATATACTGATCCGAAAAGACTCATATCCGGACGATAGTTGCCGGGATTGTCTTTCATACTTAAATTTGAAAATTGTACCTTTTAAAAGAATGGATATAAAGTTAAATTGCCGGCCCTTAGACCTGAAATGAATAGTTCAGTAATAATGTGTGTGGCATTATAAGCATTGTGCCAAGGCGATAAACATGGTAACTTTGATTCTTTTAATGAAAACTTGTCTATACAATGCTAGAAGTCTGACTCTGTATTCAAATGAACATATGTCTGATAAGGTCCATTTTGAATTCGAGATACCAACGGAGTCTATTATGTTTTCCTCCGATCCACGATATTTGCAAATACAGCATGTTACTGATATGGGACGATAGAACAAAGCGTCTGTATGGTCCTTCCAAGTTTAGGCACTGCTATCACTCTTGTTTCTCGTCAGAAGAAAATGTTGAGTATTGTACAGAAAGACTGTAACAAGTGTTCCAATGTTGATAGCGGATACCATCTGAGCCCACTGAAGTATTTGGGCTCGATCCAGAGAATTCTGCAATCAAAAGTAATTTTCGATATTAACAGATTTGATATTGAGAGGGACCTTAATGCTTCAGGCTTTTGACATGGAGGAAGTTTCAGAATATTTATCTCGTTAGGAGTTTCTTGAAGAATATTTAGGTCAATGTGTCTGATCTTTCTGGAAAGGTAGTAAACATTTCATCATATTCATTAGGAGTTTTAATTTGCAACTTTGGGTTTTTCTAATAGTTCTTCGTACCATATTTCATAGTGATTGAATAGGCAGTGGCATACCGTGACGACTCATCCTCTTGTTCTCTAAGAATACGACAAGGGAGATGGAGGAATTAATATTGACATAAAACCATTTCGGTTTTCTGATGACGTCTTTGCATGTGTCACCCAACCATATCGTGTAGACACGTTTAGCAATCATGAAAGATATTAATATTGTCACGTTAGCAATATCACGTTTTATCCATGTAAATATGGGTGTATGATTCACTACGTTCGCAACGCAATCACTAGGGACGTACCACACCACCTTCCCCGAATTTGCATGTGCTGTAAAATTGATGTAGTTTATATATAAAAATTAACAAGCCCGCCATGTTTAGGCTTGTTTTGCCCCCGCCCCCCTGACAACATTTGTAATGACGTCCCTGACGCTGGCCTGTCAAATTTGATTCAAGGAAAGATTTAAACGTTTTCCAAATCATCCTTGTTCAATTTGCATCTCTGCCAAATTCATTTAACTTGAGTATTACTTCTTAAGGATGTTGGCAAGTGGTTACTACTTCATAGTTTGTCACCAGATAAGTCAAGTAAAATAACTGGAATTATTATTTCTAAGGATGAGTTGGATCTTGTGGCAAGATACAGAGAGATATTCGATCCATGATTAAAAGACAAATGTTACATTTTGAAGCAATTGTCTAATTTTTCATACTTCTCTTGGTGATATCCTTACATCAAGAGAATGGTTGACAAGTAAAACAAAAGATCTTTGTTACAGATGGGTAATATCGGATTAGTTAATTGTAGCGATTGGAAGGATACATACTGTGGAAACTCAGAATCCTTTTTGTGTATTGATACACACACGGTTGTGCTACTTAGCCACGATGTATCCTAAATCATATAAGCAAATGAATAACCTAGTTAATTTTTCTATACGTTGTTTGTAGGTTGTTGGGATTTTAAGATTAGCTCTATCGCTTAATTCAAAGAACTGAAGGCAAACGGCGTTCGTCTTATGTTGTGTCCCTAAAAGATGAACAAATGTTATCAATAATGCTTTTAATCCTCTGCACTTCTATTGTATTATAATTTTAGACATTTTGAAACGTGAACTATGGGCCGTCTGAGAGTTTTTCTAGGTTATCTATTGTACATTGTACTACATATGGATACAAATGAAGATGGTTCCTTTTCCGCGTACAGCGTATAGCGTGCAGTGTTTCTATAATGCAATATTTTATTCCTTCTTGCTGGGATACACATGTGATGGAGCTGTTGAATACCTTGATCGTTTCGAACCTTATTTGACATATCTATCAAGTCAGAAATGTATGACACATAAAGTCGTGATATTCTATAGAATATAGTCTCTTTCAAGTAAGATATTGTATTAGCTAAACATTCCAATTCAACTCTAATTATATGCTTTATGCTCAACATATTAGTAAAGGTCTGGCGTTAAATAATCTAGTGCGATTATTGTTGTCGGCCAAAAAATGTGAACGAACTTAGTTACTATGATAATCAACTCATACAGTCGTTCTTGCGAACCGGATTCAGAGTTTATGTAATGGCCTGCTTATTATATATAACTGTATTGATATTTTTAAACGTGTCTCGTGCAACGCATTGCACAGTTGGTGTATTGTCGCTTCTTCCGAGAAGTCAATGATCTTTGGTGACGATTTGTTCGAAGAACGATACTGGTTATCTTAGTGTGATGGTCTAAAGGTTACAATGGTCTACAGATTCTGCTTCAGATATAAAAGGTACTATTCATTATGGATTGTGATTTACATAATTCAAAACTGACGATTGATTGATTACTGTTTTCGAGAACTTTAAGGTTTTGCTGTATAGGTCTATGCATTTTGTGTCGATAGCATAGCTTTAATCAAAAATGGTAAATCTAAATATTTTCATGTTTTTATGGTTGTTTTACATGATAATATTTCACCTGTCCCGTTTATATAATAATGTACAAAACAGCAAAAGGGTTATATACAGCACATCTATCACGCAACAAGTGCACGCAACTATTATGTAGATGTAAGTACATAATTAGGTCCTGCTGTAGTGTTTACTATACGCTTCTTGGTTTGCCTCTTGTATTCATTAATTCGTGCATCTCTTGTCACTGTCCAGCAATAATTTCCAAGCATTGCTTGGCTACAGTTGCAATATCTTGGTGAAATCGCCCGCCGTGACGTTGCCCAATGCTTAACAGTTCGGCGGAAAACAATCTAGTTGAGAGTGCAAAAACAGGTAGTTTTAGTAACATGTTGCAACCAAGTCCTCTCTAATCCTTGAGGAGATTTCCATTGTAGCTGTCTGATTTGTTGTGTCCAAGACGATTTGGTGCCACTAGCTGGAAAACTTTCCATGTCATCGTTGTCTTCCCAGCAGTGGACGGTCAAATGCATCATCTCGAAGAAGTTCACGAATCTGAGGACAAACAAAGACATTCCTTTATCGTAGCTTCACTTAACCTTGGAACGTTTCCACGGAGGGTCTGGAAAGCTGCTTGTATCTTATCGTTAACCAAAGACCACATGGAGTGGGGAAAACATACATTACCCAACTCTGACAATGATGAATGTTGATGCGTTGGTAAACGTTCCGAGAATGTTCAGCATTTTAGCATAAGTACATAGTTGCTGTCATCCAAATCTCTAGTTCTTACAACACCCCTCTGAATTGCAATTCAGTGTGCAAAAACCTTAATGGGTATCTCAGTAAATTGCTTTGGTTCAAGTAGATTTTGAGAGAGACCCTTCTAGCTACACTCTACAAATTGTTCGCTCGAACTAAGATCTATTGTTGCATATTTTGGATATGCAGCCAATTACTGATTTGTTTTGGCTATCATAAAGAAAATAGCTTGGTTGGATTTGATGCTCATCGTTTATTCAACGCTGAGAAATCTTGACTATCTTTCCTGACCCGTACATTTTTCTCTTCTGAGTACACGATAACACATGACTTGTACACATTTTGCACTTATTTCACAGAAACATAAAAAAGATACATGTAAAATATGAAACACAGAGTTAAGATTGCTTGTATAAGCCGCTCTCAAACAAAATCCAAAATTTTCTCACGGAGGTATATAATGATAAAAGTTCTCAATTTACTACATATACTAAAGAAATAAAACAGTATGGAAGGTGATACAGTCGACAAGAATGCTTGATGTTGTAAGTGGACACTGATAGGGTGCACACACTGGTTACGGTACACCAATCAAGAAGTATTCATGAGTCAGGTATTTGTTTCAGATACGTGATCGGCAAAATACCAGCTCGTAATTGTGATTGGTTTTGTATGCAAATCCTACTCGTAAATATTTGATGTGCCGAATATTCATTCTACATGTTTCTTTACATATTTAGAACAAAGCCAATTTAAATAATATTTGATGTAAGATTTGCAAATGGGTGATTAATGGGCAGTTTTGCTGCCTGCTCTGTCCTTTTATTATATTTCGCATAAATATGATTATATAGTCAACGTTACACAATATATGTGTCAGATTATACGAGCAGCGTATGATTCTATAATGATTTGAGACAATAAGTATGTTTCTGCAATACTGTGAGATATTGAAGAGTTGTCAAAGGCATTTCGGTTGAAATAGTTATCGAAATAGTCAAGGAATTAGTTTGATGCAATTGAAAGATTTTAGGATGGTTATAATTGCGGTAAAGCATTTATTAGTTATATGGCAATTAGCTCGAGATAATGCTGTGGGATGTTTTCTGGTCTCTGTCTTTTGAACTAACATTATGCGCCAAATATGTACTGCATGCCATTCAAATATTATGACCAATTTATGTAACGGTGGCTCGTTGAGACGAAAGGTGTGATTTAATCTGGCGAGGTGGGGAGAACACTTGCGTACCATCTCTAATTAATTGCTTCATTACAAAGTCTCTGACTGATAAATTACCATTTACGAGTAACAGTTGTTTTTTCTTGATAATTGACTCCTACCAGATCTGAATAAGTGTCAATATTTGGTGTATACTGAATATGGGAGAAGAAATGGTTGCGAAATGCTGAAGTTATCGCAATCTGAAGGTCAATAAGATATATAATGGCAGTCTACATGGTTACATGCGTGAATGTCCGACAAACTTCAAAGGGACCATATTATGCCTTACCGTTACACGTGTATGATGAATGTTTGTATCACTCGTAGTAACAATCTTCATAGTGCTATAGTTTAAAATACTTTGTAATACTGCGATATTACATGTAATATAACATGCACCCAGGCCCACACCTAGGAAATTCTAGGCCCTAGGCAGCTGACAGAGTTCGGGCCCCTTTCGTGTTTCAAATATGTGCGTATATGTGCCTATCTAGCTCGGGCCCCTGACAAGTGCTATGGTTGCCCCCCGCCCCTAGGTGCGGGCCTGATGCACCCCTCCATTATCCTTCACAGTTACAGTTAATTACTTTGTGGATGAAGATATCAATTGCTGAATTATTATTGTATTGACATTTAAATTTACAATTCGATAGCGCAAGAGTTATTCGATCTAAATTAATGTTCCTAGTATGGCGGTCAATGAGTCTGTAGAGTTAGAGATGGGTGCTCGGCTGTCTGAGCGTCTCTATATTGAGGTTGGTAACATTGATTGGTAATAGCAAAGCATATTTTCCAGGACAGAGATATACCAGTATATATATATATATATATATATATATATATATATATATATATATATATATATATATATATATATATATATATATATATATATATGTTCTCATTTCATTTGCACTTTAAATCATATGACATATGAGCCTCAGTTTAATTCTTTTCCTGTCAAATGTCTGTAATATAAGCAATTATTATCACTATTTTCCAGCTAATTTATGGAGATTATGACAGACAGGGGTAACAAACAGACCGACAGGCCGGGTAACTTGACTTGACGAGATCGTCTTGTAAGATAGTAAAATATACTCAAGAATTTATATGTTACCTAGGCTTGACGTAGTGTGCTACGAAAGGGACGCAAAGTTTTTAATCATAGTGTCTCGTTCGATCGCTCCTTCCGTCCTGATCTCTTTCTCAAGATTTTATTTTATTTTAATTGGAAACCCATATTTAAAATGGGATGTGGTCTTAATTGTACGCAAATCCGTCATTTCCTTTCATAAATCTTTAAATTTCATTGTTAACTTATTCCAAAATCTTTGATATAATGCAATTAAAAAATCTAAACACACTGATATGTTCTTTCCCGATAAACGTCTTTCAAAAGCTTCAGAAACGGTCAATATGAGTATTTACTTTAATATACAAAACAATGTTGCAGGTATCCATTCTTAAACTTTCACACCTATCTTCAAGTACCAAGTTAATTAAAAAAAAAAACCATCGTGTGTATAGCCTGATATTTAGTGTCTGCGAAATGCAGACACTACGGTAGATCTCTATCAGGCAAATACATGTTGATATCAAATATATCGATTGTAATGCATTCCGATATGTAGGAACGTTCGCAAAATCTATGACAATCATACGAATCATATCTTGAATGCATATTGATAGCTATCATCCAGAAAATCTTGACTTCTTATAAAAGCAAGAATTGACCAAAGGGGTTGCGAATGTGTGGAGCCATTTATTTTTCATTCGTGACTTATTTCTTCGGTAAATACAATCGTAGCAATAACTGAAATGATCCGATTATATAGCTGTTTCTTCTTTTTTTAAAAATCTTGTTGAAAAGCATGTATAATTTTTTTAATTGCCGCGATGACGTACATAGAAGGCAAACTTTTATCTATCAGAAGGAACAAAGAAAGTTCGATTGATCCTTTACGTTTCGTCTGGTTTGTTCTGGTACTTTACGGCACAGCGACACAAGTAGGTTGTTTAGTGCCGAGCCAACAGAAGCAAATTGTCTGGCCCCAAAACATACCACAGTCCCTTACCTTGGGCATGTTTAGAACCCGCACAATTTCGATTTCGAGACCAGTACTCTAATCGTCGTGTCCCCTGAACTATACCGGATGTAGTAATAACCAGTTTTTGTAATTATTCCAGCATTATCTCAGTATATGATAATATTTCGTTCAATAATTGCTTCACAGTTCTCGCCTAGCTTCGTTCGCGGAATTTGTGTTGGATAATAAAACTTCATATTTTTGTACAGGAGTTCTCGAATGAAAACATCCTAACCCAGGATATGAAACAACGAATTGAAATCTCTGCACGAGTTCATTCATCAAAGCACTTTCATATGGCAGCTAATTTGTTTTAATAACATACCATTTGATACAAAAATCTGATAAATATTCATATGCTATCTTCGGTCGTGCATAGAACAGGCTTGATAAGAAGCTTTGGCATTGTACATGATCAGGAACTTGGTCACATTGTGTAGTCATATATGAAAATAGACTAAAATAATACCCTCCCCTAAATCCCAACCCCAGGAAAAATTATAATTGTTTTATTGGCATGATGTAGATGTTTGAAATATTCGTATAATATTGTTTTCATTAGTGACAATTATACCGCCATATTCCTGAAATAACCTCTAGAAATCGTTTGTTTTCCCGCTTAATCAGGGATATTTTAACGATTCTGTGTTTCGGTCATTCTGTATCGTTAGCCTGTCCGTTACCAGCTGCTAAACTGAAGGGTTGAAATTCACGAAATGTTATAGTTACGTTGCCAATGTGGTAATCATTTGAGCAATGACTGTGATCGTAGACTCCTGACAGTGACTGGATTGGAGGGATAGCATATTAAACGTAAAATTTAGCTGTAGTTATTGATGAGAATGTAAACCATATATATATGAGCCAGGGGTCACTATCAAAATACGTCTATGATAAAATGAATTAAAGGTGCCGGGATTTACGAAGGCAGGTTACATCAGTTGGCATATGTATTTTTAGGTCTGAATAAGGAGATACGAAATCTATTTATGGAAATCAATTTAAATCACGTTCGTAACGGTGAGAGAAATAACATGTTCCGTATCAGCTACATTCGGAAATCATTCCACATAATGAAATATTGTGATTATGGTAACATTATTTACAATATGATAGTATCTTATTGTGATTTTGCACAAATATACATCTACCTTTCCCCGGATGAAGTCATGACATGTTTCATTGGGACAACTATGTTAATTTCAGCATTATATGGTTTAGTCACATGTATGTTAAAATGACGACCACAAAGATCGCAAACATAAACAAACGAGCAAATCTGTGACGACCTTCACCTTCTTTCTTTACATAATACTTGCAATAAGTTAATAAAAAGTCATCAAAGAGTTGATTTCTTCAGCAATGCATTATTTAAACATTCAACATATGCAGACTGGTTTTCAATTTGAAAAAGATTATGGTCAATACGGTCAGAACTATATACCAATAGTCAGCTTTTTAGACATATTGTACAACTGGTTTTCAGAGATATGTGTAAAATATTTCACTTAATGATTAAACCAATATTTTATTAAGGAGCTGAAATATGGGAATTTCAATACTAGAAGGATATCGAGGAAGTGCATTAAAGCGTTTTGTAAAAGATACATCTTTGTTTTGAAATACTGCAAAGAATTGGGTGTATATATGTGAATGTGGTAGGTCCACACTCTTTATGTCACATATATTTCGTATAAAATACTGGATTAAAATTATGTGGTTATCGGATAAGAGATATCCACATCAGCGGTATATTGCGTTGAAAAGGTTAGATGTAGTTGGTAGAATCACATGGACTTATTGGTTTAATCTATCAATATGGCATTGGATATGTATGGATAATACAAGATGGCGATGGAAAAGTATTTTATTAAAGAGTTCCCACAAAGGATTAGACAAACTGCATTTCAAACTTCATCAGAGCGTATTACTAATTCCTCAAAATTGTATTGCTATAGTCAGTATCAAGTCTCACTACAATGTCAGAAATACCACTCACGTAACCTACCTTTTAAGCGATGAAAAACATTTATTGGAGCTAAGGTGTTCAAGCCATAAACTAATTATTGACAAAGGAAGATGGGAAACAAATGATTCAGCATTCAGATTTTGAAAAGTTTGCAGGAGAGGACATACTTATGTAATAGAGGATAAATTTAATTGTGTGTTTGGCCATAATATGATATTATAAGAAGACAATATATAAAAATGTATATTATGTACAACAATCATTTAAAAATATGATTGTCTCGAATAGGGGTGATGTGGTGACCCTAGATGTTTTAACGCACTACCTGTACAGGTCATTTGCTGCTAGAAATTCTAATTTATCTTCATCAAAATAGACCATGTGTAACTGTTAAGTTTCGGAACGAAGTGTAGAACTAAGAAGGAAATTAAAAAAAATCATATTTCACCTATATTACTCGGCAGAGATACAGACATGTTTTGATTTCGAAATTGTAAAACCGTTTTCTTCTGGCCATACATGAACTTTATTTAGGTTCATATTTAGATGCCGTGCAATAATATCCCTCCAATTGGCTATATAATAGATCAGAACGTCATGAACATATAATGAACATATATTTCCTGGATTTAAGCATTTCACTGTACCATTAATCGTTGACATTGAATATAGTGACTGACTGAACGCTGCCATGGCGAAAAAAAACTCATTTCCTGATTAAAACATTCAGAAAGGGTGCTACTTACATTAGCTCAGAAGTTACTATCTTTCTGAAAGTTGGAGATAAGGTCATCATGCATGCGTGTAGACATTAGGTAAATAAGTCCTTCATCACCTAGTTCTTCCACGTGGTGTATATAGCTTTATCCAAGTTGGAAAAAACGGTAACTCTAAACGAAAGCGTGTCTAACACATGCCTCAAATCTGACAAGACTGTCCATTTTGCTTCTCTGAATCCATACTGCACGTCTGATTGTGGTTTGATGGTTTAGAGATACCAAAGTAGTATGATTTATCATCATTTCCATGCCTTTGCAATTTCCGAATTGAATTGATTTGGGACGATAGCTAGAAGGATTGTCGTGGTCTTTTCCTGGTTTGGGGACTGGGATCACCGTTGGTTCTCCCCAAGACTACGGGAAGTCGAACATTTTCCTCATTTCTTTGAACAGTGTTCCAATGTATTCACAACTGTGTAGAAGAAGTGTGTCTAAGGTTGAAAGTGGATATTACCTGGTTCTGCGGCAGTGTCGTGGGGTCGATCAAGAGTTATGTGTCTCTCCAGAATAATGAGGTAACCGATCAGAAATTTAGCGGAACCTTTTCTTTGAAGTTTATGAGGTGACGGATATTAATAAATCTCTTGTTACGTGTTATTCAAGAATGTTTCATCTTATGTATTTGTAGTTTCTGATACGGCCGTGGCCATTTCATCAGATTTATAAAATAATTGATACAGCTGATTTTGTCAATGATGTGTCTTACCTTATTCCACACCAATTTAATCAAGAAGCGAGAGTGCAACAAAAGTACATAGGCCCTCCTAGGTTTCCTCTTTGGCGGGTGCAATTCTGCGTTTGATAATAATTGATGCTCTTCGTGCTTATTTTTTATTTTATACATACCTAGCGTTTCCTTCATTTTCGTATAATCGCATGTTAATTTATCTTTTGACGTATTGTGGGGTATTATCGGAAGCATGGCCTTGTTACTGGAAAACATGTTAAGATTTGGGGCACACGAGCTGCTTTTGTAAGCTGTGAATTCAGTTACACCAGCATTGCATATTTATGACAGTAAGGTCCGTTATCAAATGGGGTCTGTCCTCACGCGGGTTAATAACAAATGTAGGCTCATGACTAAAACAGTGCATATGAATTATTTTCTTGGTCTTCATCAGTACCAGTTTTATGTAGGCTTCTCCCTGCTGTCATCATATCTTAAACGATTTATATTAATGTACTACAGCAACTACTGTATCACGTGAGATAAACAAAGAATTTGCTTATCCATTTTCATCTTCTACTTAGTCTGCTCATTTGTCTCCATTCGTGCTGCTTTATCTCGAACAGCACGCAAGGCCACACATTGGATTATTTTCTCACGGGTATTATTTTCGTTCACACATTGACAGCATCTGTCGCAAAATATAGGCTTGCCAAGAAAAACAATCAACTCGTGGCTATCAGCTTGCATTTGCAAGCGTCAGAGTTTATACTCAGGTCACAAAATCCGGCAGCATATAGCTTCTCGAACGACTCCTTATGTAATAATTTATTGCCATATTTCACTTCCAGCTATATAGTATCGGGAATCTACTTTGTCACTGACCGTATTGGAGTATCGTATAATAGTCTCCTGTTTTGCAGCTTGCACTTGACATTGCGTGTTAACAGAGGTCTTTGTAAGCTTGCTTGTTACACATAGAAGCTGCACATGAATCATGTTGCAGTGTCAGTGCTTATATGTATGTGCATGTGTACGTGTGTGTACAAATTATATGCGGTTTAAATTCAACTTTAGTAGTAATAAAGTGTGTGTGTGTGTGTGTGTGATTTGGATTTTTAACGCAGCTTTAACCCTTTTTCAGTTATATCGCTACGATATCTGCAGTGTGACAGTTTATAGTGATGTCTATCACTCGGGCATCATGCTGCAGACATGTAGCATTATGTCCCACCCAGTCTTTGTACCAGTTTTGTTAGTGTTTAATATGACTCATGCCTCGGCTGGGGATCGAACCCACCCACGATTTCCCGCATCCGAAGCGGACGCTCTAACCACTAGGCCACCGGAGTGGTCAGTACTAAAGTACAACACCCTCTATAAAACATACATATACCGTGATATTATAGAAAACTCAAACCTTATGATTCGTCACCTAAAAAGAAATAACATTGGAAAGAGAAAGAAAATATGTTGAGGAGGTTGAAGAGCAAGTTTAGCATCATGGGAAGCAACTCGTACTACGATATGTTCTCTGGTGTACAAGAGTTATTCCCACTGTATTCCTTGGAACTTAACACTAATTAACCAACTGACTGATTTTGATGAATGAATGATAGGGTAAAGAAATAATGGCTTTCTTTTAAAAGAAGATAACCGTTGACAAATATCTGGACGACTTAGAAACGTGCTGTATTGCATAGAATACTGATTAAAATATAATTTCCGGAATAAATATTGTTTAAGAGTGATTCTAAGATGGCGCAAATAACTGCAAATCGGGCTTTAAACTCTCCGTTGTTTTCACTTGACGTCAGCAAACGTGTGTACTTATATATCCGCCATTTTGAATCACATAATAACATTGTTCTTCCCGCATAATTACGCAGGCATGTTTCATTTTGTGCATAATAATATAATAATGTATCATATTATGTTGTGCTTGTCAACCGCATGAGATCGAATGCGTGAAATTTCTACTTTTGTTTCTTCAAGTAAATATGTCACTTTCAACCATCTTTGTTATTCTTTCATAAACAAATAGATCTATCAATAAACAAACGTATAAATAAATGGATACACAAACAAGTAGAAACATGATTTGAAATTTTCATGGGCTTAAATCAATAATTTGTTTACCATTGAAGTTAAAACTGTAATTGTTAATATATAACTTCATACTTTTTAAAAGCATTTCAGGAGTACTTCGTTTTAACATTTGACACAAAGTCATGTTCCGGTTGTCACGCATAGACAGGCAGTCACCAACAAGTCAACCCATTTCCAAGCCTAACTCAAAGTAAATGTAAACCACATTACAAATTTAGCGTATGTGTAAATTAAAAAATGCTAGGATTGTGATAGCTAGGCTTATGTCTTCTACGTTAAAAAATAGAGAGGTGTCAAAATACGAAACTATCTAGTGAGACCATTCAGCATATTGCTACTTTACGATGCGGGCAAATGTTACCGTCCATCACTACAATAAAGACATGTAGCACATAATGTACACAACCCCGGGTCATTAGATACGAGAGACAGTTTGTTGCATTTCGTTGTGGCACCATGTTGTTTCGTCCAAGATTTGAAGATTTTGACATCTGTTGCTTTCAATTCAGAGCCAGATAGAGATTTTCGAATCAAATTGAAAGCATATTTATCCAAAACCGTCTTTACCGCCAAATTATGGACCATAATATTTTCTTGCTTCGTTAAAGACGCCGTCACATCAGAATGACCATATCATCTGGAAAGTTCGAGCACTTGTTTCTTTTTTTTATTTAGGATTTTGACCCTTCTTTGGTAGGAATAAATAGAACTACACAACACAAATTGATTTCTCTGCAGATGGTTGTTAAGATAGGAATGAGTAAATATGAAGTAAATAAGAGGGTGGTGTTTTCGAGACAAACTTTTTCCGAATTATAAAAAGATACTGTCAAGGATGGATGATATTCTGATGCCAAATAAAGGTATACCAAATGGTTTGTTTTCGTATAAGAGTTTGTATTTGGGTTGAAAAGCAGCCAAAAATGCAGGGTTTAGAGGGTTTGATCTTAATTTGAGAGCGTACTGTGCAAAAAGCATTTCTCTACGATGTGATAAATATAGTGATTCGGGTGCTATAGCGTTCATGTTGGAAATGTGGACAATTTACATGCAATATTCATGGTCATCGGCGAAAGCCGTTCAGGTCGCGTAACTATTCTAACTACTATTATAACAATCGTTCAGGTGTTTGGGTTGTCTGCGAACAAATTCAAAGTATTTCCTCCAAGAATATTGTCAAATGGCTGACAAATGTCCCAGGGCATATCAGATAGTGTACATATGCATGTACATGTATTGGACGAGCAAAGAGAAGCTTTGACAAATATATCATGTTACATCCATGGATATCAATATTAACCTCTCCACATGAACCAGGAAGCAATTAACATGTATTGAAAAAAATTCAAACTGACCTAAATGTGTTTGCAATTATTAGTAGTCTGAGTATTTAATATATACCAATAGGACAAAGACACCTTCTACGAAGCTCTTCAAGTCGTTTTAGAGGACGTCCCTCGACATGACGTGCTGATGTTGCTTGGCGACTTCAACGCTAAGGTCGGCTGCAACAATAAAGACAGAGAGAGAGGAACGTGGGGCGCCATGGAGTAGGTGTGATGACCGACAACTGGGAAACACTGGTCAACTTCTGTAAAGAGAATGACTTGGTCATAGGAGGGACTCTTTTCCAACACAAGGACATCCACAAGCTCACATGAACGTTACTAAACGGCAGAATTCAGAACCAGATCAACCATATCATCAACAACAATCGATGGAAACACTTTTTGCAGGACGTGCGAGTGATGCGGAACGCAGACATCGGCAGTGACCATTTTCTTCTGGTTGCCAAGGTGACTTTGAAGCTTAGGAAAGTTAGGATAGGGGTCTCCAGAAACAAACGCTTTGATGTGTCCAAGCTGAAAAATCCAAAAGTGAATGAACAGCTCAGGCTGGCATTAATGAATAGGTTTAGTGCTCTAGAAAATGAGACAGCGCTAACCATCGACAATTTCAACAGAGCAATGAAGGAAGCAGGAGAGGAATTTGTAAGCTATAGGAATAGTAAGACGACAGAGTGGATATAGAAGAGACATGGACTCGCATAGAAGAGAGAAGACATATTAAGAAGAGATGTTTGGATTCCAAATCACCAAGACTAAAAGAGAGAATTTCGAAGGAGTATAGTGGAAAAGACAAGGAGGTGAAGAAATCAGCAGCGAGAGACAGGTGAGAATACACAGAGAGGCTGGCAAAGGAGGTGGTGGCAGCAGCAGAGCAAAAATACATGAAGACGGTGGACCAGAACATAAAGAAGCTGAAGGGCGATTACAGTCAGCACACAACCTTCTAGCGAGAGATGAAGATGGAACCCATGTCACAGTGGAGGAGGAGAAACTAAAGAGATAGAAGCAACCTTTTGAGCTTATCCTGAATCGCCCAGACTCACCAGTACTCGCTGACATTCATGAAGCAGAGGAGGACCTCGACATCAACTGCGACAACATCACTATTAACGAGGTCAAGCAGGCCATCCACAAACTGAAGAATTGGAAGGCTCCTGGCGATGATCGAAAATGTCCCGAGATGCTGAAGGCAGAAGACACAGAGACGCCGCAGGTTCTTTGCCAGATTCTCCAAAGGATCTGGGATAGTGAAAAAGCACCGAATGACTGGAAAACCGGAATCTTCGTCAAACTTCCCAAAAAACGAGATCTGGGGAACTGAAACAACTGGCTAGGAATCACCTTACTATCCCTCTCCAGTAAGATATTCAGATATTCAGCCGCATCATTTTCCAACGCATCACAACAGCTGTGGACGGCATCCTACGCCAGGAACAAACGGCTTTAGGAAGGGCAAATCTTGCATCGACCACATCCTCATCCTGAGGCAGATCCTTGAGCAGTCCCATGAGAGGAATGGATCCCTTTATGTGGTCTTTGTGGACTTTCAGAAGGCCTTCGACATCCTGCACCGAGCCTCTATGTGAATGATAATACGACACTATGGTATCCCCAAGAAACTTGTCAACGTCATCAGGCCACTGTACGAGAAATTTGAGTGCAGAGTCATCCACAACAACCTACTCACTGAACCATTCAAGGTGGAACCGGAGTGAAGCAAGGATGCATTCTCTCAACGATTCTCTTCTCACTGGCCGTTGACTGGATCATGCTCCGCACCACAGAGGGCAAGAGACAAGAAATACAGTGAACGTTGACCTCACAGCTGGATGACCTGGAATATGCCGACGACATTCGGCTGCTGGCAAGCAGACAACAGAATATCCAACAGAATATCCAACAGAATATCCAACAGTTGGTACAAAGGAAGTCACCACAAGGGTCAGCACGGCCAATCAGGCCTTCGCAACGCTGAAGCCAATCTGGAGGACAACCAACCTCAGCGTCCACAGAAAGATCCGTATGTTCAAGAGCAACGTGTCGAGCGTCCTTTTGTACGGGTCAGAGTGTTGGAAGACCACTGCTAATATAGAACGCATGAAGTCTTCCAAACCTTGTGCCTGCGACAGATCATGAGGATCTTTTGGCCAAACATGATCTTGAACGAGGAACTCCGGCACAGAGCGGGCGCAAGCACCATCGCTGAGATCATTGCAACTCGTCGATGGAGATGGCTCGGCCACGTCTGCAGAATTCCCCCAGACTCATTACCAATGGTGGCGCTGATATGGACCCCACAGCAACTAGCAGTTGGACGAATATAAGGGTATTCGCCTAGACGTCGAGATACGCTGCAGTTACGCAACGTCGTTTTGGAGGTCATAGGTCACGTTTAATCACATAGCATTGCCTCTTTCTTTTTAATATATGCGTGGTCAAATAAATCAGTTAATTGTCGCGTCAAAAAACTAGGCTATTACTAATAATTATTATGGATGTGAATTCTATCCGTATATCACACATATTCAAATCAATACATATTTGATTGATGATTGAATGCATATAATCCTCTTTAAGTATACCACTTTCTTATGATGAAACACCCAGTCTGATAAACGGGCGAGGGTACGATACTGTTCCAGTACTCACGTTGTATTCATGTATAACACATTTTAAGGAATACAACTCGTTCGTTATTGGAAATAGCAACGGGACAAGTTGTCTCTCCTGGTTACCATTAGTCATGTTATAGTTAATATTAGCTGTATCAATGACATGCTGAACAAGTGTATGTTACACGAATAAAGATAATACTCTCAATTGTATCCCCCCCCAATCCAATGGCATTAAGGAAGGATGAACTGAGTAGGATTCAAGTGAAAGACATAACATTGGCGATACATTTACTTTTAAATTAATGACAGGAAACAAAAAAAGAAATCGACAGTAATAATATAAACAAATATCATATATGATGTCATGATTCACATCTCTACCGCCGTGAATTGTTCCCAAAAGTCGAGATGATTGGTGTTTATTCGATTATTGTTGTATATTTTAATTTTTCATCTTGAATAAATGTGCGTATTATGCATACAAAGACATGACTCGTAATTCTGATCCAGTTTATTGAATAGGGTTGTCTTTGAACAATAAAGTGTCATTAGTGACTGGAGGTGTTTGTATCATAAGGAATCAGAGAAACAAAGTCACAACAGTAAAATTAAATTTCGTAGGAATGCTCAAGCAGACTCCAATAGTATATGTTAGATGTTTTCAATACTAGGAACGATATAAAAATTGTCTTCAGAATCTTATACAGAAAAGGCGTGCAGCGGTGATAAAATACACCTTTTAATACAATATGTTTTACTCTGGTCAAATGAATTCTCCGTTGATATGTGTAAAGTCCATACCATAAGGACTGTGAAAAATGATAATGTTATAGTTGTGTGTGTGGTACTAAATATATACTCTCTGCAACTTATATATGGATGCTCAGATAGACTCTGCGATTGCATGTTATAAAATTAGATTTACCTTTATCTGGAAGGTTAGTCGTACTATATGATGTTTTCTCATTTATTTTCATAATTTAACTTGATAGTTTGAGAATTTAAATTAGCACCATAGTATTGTTAAATATGAAACCGTTTGTTTTGGTGATATACTGCACAGCAAAACAGGTAGGATATTTATGCCAAAGTAATTGGTGTAGAGTGCCTTCCGCAAGAACACACTACGGTGGCTCGCCATGGCATGTCCAACGGTATGATTTGAAAACACACGCTTACGATCTTGAGTCGGGCACGCCATCCACTTTGCCACCGCAGCACGAACTTCTTACATATATACATGTATGTAACCATACATACATACATACATACATACATACATACATACATACATACATACATACATACATACATACATACATACATACATACATACATATATACATCTAGTTCAATTAATATTCTTGATAACGTTCACATCACATGTTCTTGAATCTGGTTCATGTGGTGTTAAGTTTTAATTGTTGTTAAAAAGGCCCGAAATTTCTGTATAGACCTTTAAGTAAGCTGGCTTTTTGTAGACTTTTAGTTTAATCAAGTAAACCGTCTCTCCGTTTTGTTAAAACCGCGTTTACACTAGGATGTAATTTAATTACTCACATGGTTGTGGTATCTTACATATAGGGAGATAGAGGAACACTTTTAAAGGCATGTTCATTTGACGATTGATGATTGATTGTATTTTTGTATGGCGCATCGGCATCGTTATGCTATTTAGAGCCATACAAAAGGTAATATATAATAAAGGTATATATATATATATATATATATATATATATATATATATATATATATATATATATATATATGTATATATATATAGTACATACAATATGAAAGGTGATAGCATAAACGTTATAGCCTACTTGAATCTAGAATAAATATTGTATTATTTATGGAGTTTTAAAATGCAATAGACGTTTTTTGTATCAAAAGGTTCCTTCACGTAACGCACATTGTTGTGACAATCGAGCGCAGCTTGTAGATTGCAACAATTTATAGTAAAGTTCTTTACATCAAATGGTTTATTGCAAGACGTGTACTCTGAAGATCTTCGGTTTTTGACATGTATGAGTGGGTTAAATAAGTATGACCAATTCTAATTCTTCCAATGACCTACCTACTCGTCTCAAAGGTTGGTTCTATATTAAGGATCCCAGTTTCCTAGGATTGGCTTGTTCGGTGTTTGTTTTTCATTGCATGATGTCATGATGCCTGCCACATTAGATGTAAGGGCCTTTTAGTATAAGGTTTAGAATCTATGTATGGTTTGTTAAACTTAGATGGTTCTGGGAATAGGGACATTTTAGGAGCGCGATATGCTGTTTCATTATTTTAATACCAATATGGCTGTGTAACCAACATTATACCATATCGTTTTATACATAGCTTTGTATGTTGATGATAATATTAGTTAGTACTATGTTTTCCAATTTTCTATTGTGTAGTGACTGATGTAATGATAGTGAATCTGAGACGATGATGCAGTTAAAAATATGTTTACTTTCGATATATTGCAGAGTTAGGTCTATTGCTCTGATATGCCCTGAAAAAGCGATGTACTATTTGGCAAGGAATCGTTTGTCGGTTGTTACACACTACTGAAGGCAGCACCAACTCTTTCCATAGAAACATTGATGCAAATTATTGTGTAGTTATTAAAGTCAATGAGGAGTTCGTGCTGCGATTTATGGAAGATTCAAGAATTAGTCTCAGATATTTACCATCAGTAAGAGTCAAAAAATAATTTTGGGATGGATGCTGTCTGAATTTAAGCTCGGAAGGAATTTGTGCATATGTTATGAATGAAGCTTATCCATATATATAGGTAAGATATTCTAAATAATATGTTACTGTCGCTGTTTTGTGCACGCCTTCTTTCTGTGGATGAAAATATTTTTTTTTTATCTTTCATACCATTATATGGAGGGATGTCATATACAGGACAAAATCAGAATGCAATGGCGTAGCACTGTTTGTGTATAGACCTACTGACGCGCTATGTAATACGATGCGTTTGATAACATAAATGCTGGTAATTTACAAAGTAAAACATGTGTTTCAGAATATTCAATAATAAAAGAACAAAAAGATTTAATTATTGGCACCTTGGATAAGACCATTCAATCTATTGTTTTTTGTCAAGTTGGAAATTTGTTTAATGTTTTCAAAAGATATAATATACATATGCTGAGATGATTATTTGAACGGGGTCAAATCGAAAACTGAAAAGGTCTTGACAACAGAGTGGCAAAATTATTGTTGACTATAGGACATCTTCCAATACTTTTAACAAAAATTTGAATGCTTTTCTTCTCCATAAATTAATACAATCGCTCCCCTATGACGCAGTGGTTCCCAGAGTGGGGGGTATAGCCACCTCGGTTGCGGTTGGATTACCGATATAGGAGTAATGAATATTGCTTGTTATGGGATAGAAAGTGTGTGTGTGTGGGGGGGGGGGGGGGGCGCTGAGCCATGGCCTGAAAATGTTTGGGAACCAGTCCTATCACGTATATTTTTCGAACTGTCTTCCATGACTACAATATTCTAAAGACCTAGATGTCTACTGAATGGAACAGCACACATGGCACGATGAAATTATTTCAGATATTGGTATATTTTGTATCAGTGACCATTTTTCCATGTTCGATTGACGACTTTAATGGAGTGTTAAAAATGCTGTTGGATTTCTCAACTGGGTTAAAGATTCATTAAAATATTCGTATAAAACGCATTATTTTCAACCCGAATTCCCCAAATAACCTTTAATGCTGCGATGGTAATTTTGAAATTTTGAATGTTTAATAAATATATTAGTAGTGAATAGGGGCAACCTAGCGAAAATCAGACTTACATGTTAAAAAGTATTACAGCACTCTGGCGACAATTGGACATTTTCCGTGGCATATTTAACATAGGGAATGTGGAACAACCGTATATAATGCCATAGATGTGACTAGCAAAGGATACAAAGTTATACTTCCAGACGAGAAATATGTTAATTGGGATTTAGCGGATTTTCTCTATCATCAAGAATTTGTTAGGGTACCGGCACCTTCTTTACTTTCTCCTTCCTTACATCACGTCGAGGATTTAAAACAGAGGCAGAATTGGAGAAACTAGTACGACAGCATAAAGAAGCAGATTAAGCCTTTGTATTTAAAAGCAACAGCGAGAAGAAAAAGAATCAAGAAAATGACAAGACGAAGAAGCATAGAATACACAACGTCTAGTAGAGACGTGTGGCCGTGGAATTCAAACTGGTACATGGTACACTTAAACAGTTTGGCAGATTAATATGTCTTAAAGAAATGTATCAGACATATTCAATATGACCAAATAGAAAAAAGCCGTCCAGGGCCAAAGCGTTCAACCCCGTCCACATTCTCTCAATGGTTGAGATACCAACAGTAGTGATTTCTACTAAATCATGGACAGTAGCAGTTCCAGAAGTAGAGCTTTGTCGTGTTAAAGGGATAAAGCAGTTACAACACTTTACCTCCGTTCCTTAGCTTGTTTGTTTTGTTTAAATTTGTTCGTATTGGGTTTTCAATGGTCGTTTTCAGGGCCACCCACTTCTTTCAAAAGAGACTACTTAATGTTTGCCAGAATCAAACTGAAATCCATTTTGTCCCATGATGGACGTGTGTGAGTGGGTGAGTGTAGGTACTTATAATTATTGAAATCAAACCAAAGTAACACGTTTTTCTTTCGGGTATGCTTCTCTGTTGAAAATGATAATCATATTTCAAAACACATCACTTTAAAGAGTGCATTTTCTTTTTTGCCTCTCAGTCTCTCGGTTCGTTGAATTTATTCCCAGGCTATTTCGATTCTTCCTCACTTTCTTCTCAAACTATTTTCGTCTCTTTCGTGACCATTCTGGGTTCTTCCTTTCGTTTCGGAGGGTATCTCTTCGTCCAGTTTTCAAACCTTCTGTTTCATGCACCTGTTGATTCTTATGACATCTGAAGACCAGTGCCATTTCTCTTGACAATGATAACAGGTATCTTGACCTTTGTCTTTATTAATGCCTGTCTTGCTTTGACGTTGTGAGCACTGTGGCCCAATGTCCTTTCGTCTGACAGATAACAAGTGTCTCGACTTTTATCTCATAAACTGGGGGTAGTAGTCCGTCGGCGTCGTTGAAGAAAAATCCTTGCAAAGCTCTCATCAGAAGTTCGATATGTGTTGACTATTTCATCTTTCTGGAAGGAGTGAGAGTGAAACGAATACTATGAAGGTAGACACCGACCCTTTGTATAAGGAAGACCCCGACCGTACATTGATATACAAGGAATCACCGTCGCTCGAGGCATATCACGATAGTTTGAAGTTCCCCGGATGGATCGAGTTGCAAAACCCAGCGGAATTGACACATTCCAAAGTCATCGTAAAGATTCAATACGTACAGCAATCTAATGGCAAGTTCCACATCACTGATGGAAAGCCACACTGTACATGACCCACATGTACCTTCCTAAAGGGACTAAACGCAACAAGATGTTATAGGTGGACACCTTCGCAGCACCAAAACGAGTCTCGTCCGAATTAATAATCATCGAGACAACATGTGTTAATCCCAGGCTATCGTTGTAGGAGTAACGTATGGCAACAAGAGCGACACGTCAGAATAGAAAACTATTCAACGGCCTGACGGAGCCAAACAACGACGTGAAGCAGAATTCCTGCTACAGCAAGATGGCCTATCCAAAAGACAACGCTTGTGTTATTCCTGAAATGCAACAGCTGCAATGATATATAGAATAAGCGTCTTCTTAAGTCAATAGAAACGTACAAATAATACCGTCTTTTTCTGCTTACAAATTCCAATCTACTATATTTGTATGCAGGATAAACGGTCACATAAGATCAAAACAAAATCAGTAGCGGAACAACGTCAAAAATTAATTGTAATATTGAAGAGTTTTGCATCTGGAGGCTAATAGACATGACCAAATATTCCTCTTTGCTCACGTGATGTCGCCAAATTATTTTTATTATTAATATTTGTCTGAAAACCAGGGATTTGAATATGTACACTGAAATATTTAAATTATTTGCTCTATGTATACTCTCAAAGTTAGCAGATACCTTTTATACGAACAATTATTACACAAAAATTTGTTAGTTTTTACATGTCAAGCTATATAAACTATAACAAATAATTATAAGCATGGACGCAACCCGTAATCCATAAGCATGCCATATAATTTAAAAAGCACTAGATTAAGTATTGATTGAAAGCACTATACTAGAAGCGGATGATCACATGGGTATTCAATGTGAAATAATTTGTGTCGGCGGGGACTATAATGTGCATTAAATGAAATTGTTTTTCATATTTTGTTCAATTACAGTCATCTTCAATATTATGAATTTGACATAAATCAGATGTATCAAGCATTTTATTTAGTTACATATAGAAAATTACTTCATCTCTCAAGTGCCATTTCAATTTCAAATCGAGTAGGTTATACATAAATATTCTAGTAACTGTCTGACAAGAAGTGACGACAATATTAAAACAGAAGATTGTGGTAACCGTTTTCTGGCCGGCAGTTATGACAGATGATGACTGTGACAACTGAAACACGCTCAGCTTATAGCGACTTGAGGATACAATTGTAATAGTTTCTTTAATACTAATATAGGAGTTATAACAAACTTTGCCTAGCAATAACTAATGTATATTGAAGTATGGCTGAATATATATATATATATATATATATATATATATATATATATATATATATATATATATATATATATATATATATAAACGTGCGTGTTTGTATATAAAGAAAATACACAATGAAAAAGTATTCAGCAATACTGGCGGACGAAACCGGCTCTTCAAAACTATATTGTAATGCATCTAGTCCGCATTCGTTTCAGCTGCTCAAATACCAAATCCCATTCGTTATGAAGCAAATCATCACCCCAGTAAACGAATTAATGTCTCGCTTTGAAACAACAACAATTACAAAAATCACAAACATATAAAACAATTCACCAAACAATATTTTGACTTATTGATTTCACAATTTGTCCCATTCTTTTGAGTATATTGAATGAAATCAGATCAATGTGTCGTACCATATGTCCCTGCATAAAGGTGGTGCGAACGAAGGACACAAAAGGTCGACCCATCACAATCCAGTTAGCGCAGAAAGCCTCAAATTCTACTACAAATTACTGCTTGTACGTATATTGAAAAACAAACTAAAAAATAAACAGATCACATAACCCTTTGGAGTCTACTTTCCATTTTGAAAGTCTGGAAGAATCTTGAATCTGACAATTCTTTACTATCCCAGGTATTATATATTCGTGCTGCTTTCATATAATCTTAAAAATACGATATAATGTAATTTGCTTTTTACCCACACTAGCATATCGGGTATTTTAGGTTTAGATCAAGCAGCAGCGCTGCCCTGCAGTAGCCAGTTTGGAATTCGAACATTTCATATGTTGTGGTTTTATATATAAAAGGATTAGGTACATACAGATTTACTTCTGCCATTACGACATTTTTCAGCAACAGTGGAAGAACAAACCTATAAACATCTATAAGTACTGGCCTACTTTTTAACATGTTGATTAGATCGCAATTTATTTTACTTATATTTCTACAGTTGTTTCTTATTTCTGAACTTCCCCAATGTGTCCGAATTATACCAAATCGTATCTTAATCTAAAATACCTCCAACGATGAACTTACGGTGAAGTTTGTGTCATACATTATCTGGCATGTGTTGGAGAGGCTGGACTATAAACACAGTATCGTACACTGGGTCACGGATTTCACTTCCCGATCATCATTTCCTCATTACGTGCTGTGCATGATACGGTAGAGCACAAATACAAACAAACCATAATGCTAAATTTTAGAGAATAACACATTCACATCAAGAATGCATGCATCTAACTCTTGTAAGATTGTCATATGGAGCCAGACAAATATGCTCAATAATAAGCCCCGGACTGCATTCTTGGGTACTGAAGCATAATTATTGAATGTTACCTAAAAAGCCAAATTATATATGGCCAATTTTAGTCAAATTTGCATATTTGCATGCCACATCTATTGTAATTTTATACATGAAGTATTTTGAATTTCCTAGCAAACAAGACATGTCAGTGCTGTCAGAAAGTGTTCCACAGGGTGTAATATTTGGCCCAATTGCTCTTGAGAAACAAACACTAAATTTGATGTATATTACTTGAATATATTAATTTTTAGATGAAATCAGCTGATGCCTGTCTTAAAATAAGTTTGAAATATACATCATTCATACATTCAATTTGAACAGAAAGATAAATCAACATTGAATAATTAGAAAACTACATTTTAATGAAACATTACATTTTTATGCCAGTTTTAAAATTTAAACTGAAAAATTTTAGACAGCTACGTTGACTAACGAATAGCATCTAAAACAAAATGATAGTTAGTGTTCGCGCAACTGGTAATATTTTCCCCTGGGATAATTAAATGAGATCTCTCATGGTGATTTATGACCTCAAATTGCAATATGTCCGTTCAAGTTGTACACACTGAAAAGGAATAACGTGTGTTGTTCCAGATTTATTGTGTAAAGTACTCAGGCAGTTGTTAATATGATTACTCGGTCACTCACATTTCTAATTGTGATGAGATCAGTGCTCTCGTTTATAGCAAAAATTGCATTATATTGCAAAGTTGATAAACACAAAAGGTCTCAATGTAAAAGGAAAATAGTTTCATGGAAGCTCTATCTTGCTGATCTCTGATGAAGACCTAAGCCATTTCTTTCAAGTGATATATATTAGTGTGGTGATATGAACTAATCTTGGTCATTTATAGCAGGTACATTTGATGTCTCTTTATGAAACGTTTATATTACTTGTTGACTGCATCCAAACAAATTCAGCTCTTCATCTTTGTTTCAGATACCAGGCTAGACCAGAAAAGATACGAAAACAAGTTTCACTTACTTCTAGAAAACGATAAGCTGTAGGTAAATGAAGTTAAAATGTGCTAAATATGATTTCAAAATTACTTTAAGGGTGGACGGACTGGAAGCAATATTAAACTTTACATAGTGTTGCTTGGACATTTCAAGCAACTGTAATGTATTAAACTGATAAATAGGCACACATGAAATCATAAAGTTGAACTCAACATAGGGACGGCGAGGTATGATCATTGGTGCAAGCATTAGTACATACAAGTATACAGGGAAGAATTCTAACACTGTACTAAAATTAAAGATTTTACTATACGTAATCGTATTGATGAATAAGGTTAATAGCAATGTTGGATACTGAAAGTGAATACAACCAAATGTGAACCTCATCACTATGGTTACTAATATATTGTATATCATACATAAAATATGGCCATTTGCAAATATGTGATACATACCATGTACGTATTAAGATCAAATATGCAAGCACTCAAATGATCGGTTTGGACATTGTTTTACATACTTTAATGTGTGTCGGTTAACAATGATCAAGCTGAATGATTCAGTGGAATATATTATTAATATATGCTTCAACACTGTACTATATTCAAATGCACCATGCATAACACATTTATGATGAAAATATTTTGGGATATTTTAAGTGCATAGATATGTGCCTTATTAAGATCCTATATGTACAATGAGATCCTATATGATGTACAAAATGTGATATTCTTTCAAACGATATTAATATGTTTTTAGTTTTCTCCTGCAAGAATGTGGCTAGACTTTATATGCACCGATATTTGGATATTAGCAAGTGCGCGAATAAGGCCAGATGAAAAAATCAAACCGAAAAAGCGAAAACGTGGATTATCCAGTTGATGAAGTCTGTTGCATATACAAGAAATACCAGAAAAGGTCAAACTAGTCTGTATGCTTCAATTGCCATTAAGCATGTATTTGAGAAAGAAGGACATTTACATTTAGTTTTCCATACAAAACATTGTAAATGGGTCAGAACTACAGTTTCATTCATATAAATATGTAAATATGTATTCATATTTAACGCTTGTTCATAGTTACAATAGGAAAATGATTTTAAGATGACCCAGTCGACATAATACCTATGATTCTGTCCAAAGAAATATCGATTTCTATTATAATAGGCTATGTATGTTTTTACGGTTCTGAATAATTAGATGATGAGGAATGTTTAGAAAAGTGTCAGCAAGAATATTTGCTATGTCAAGTTTGAACTAAAATTGTTATTGTTTAGTTTCAGATGTTGGAAAGATTTGTGTTCACTTTCCTTTTCTGTTGCGGATAGTGTCCAAACTTCCTTAATAGAGGAACGAGAGTTTAAAGAAGAAACATATTTCTTCCATGATACTCGTTTACATTCTTTGATTGTGTGCCAATGTTTTGCCGGGTGAGCACGGTATATATTTAAATGTTTGGGCACCGCACAATTGTTATATTGTTTTAATGCTTCTTTGCGGTGTCCTTTGGCTTTTTTATATTCCATAGTGACCTAGTGTTTGCTTACAGCATTCCAAACTTAGCCCAGTAGGCTTTCTTTACATTACATTGTGGAACTGCATCCTCCATTGTAGAGTTCATATGTTCAAGGGAGATTGGAAAGTGATCACCGCTATGACGGGCGTCCATTTATAGTCCAAACTCGGTGAAAAAGTTCAAATTGTCAAATCGATAAACGTGTATGTTTATGGGTGTAGGTACGTCGGAGATTTAGTGTTATATAGACACGAATCGTCTCAAGCAATAAAGTCTTCTACTTTGTGGCCTCTGTTACTTGTGTGATTTAATTACCATCCAAGGCTATGAGCATTCAGATCCCCGAGCAAACCAGATGACTCGGAACGATGTTGAACAATATTATCTAATTCGTTTGGTACAAGGATGGTCGTAAGTGGTAAATAAATATAACAAAAGGTAATCAATCGGTGTAGAGTGACACTTACGGCAATGTCTTGCCAATCTGTGTAAAAATGGATGACATCACGAAGATCCATATTATTCGCAACAACATGAACTCCCCTAGAGGTCCTGTCACCATTTTTAGAGGAGGTGTTAAAAAGGGATTTATTTTTAAGAGTAATACCATTATCTTTCAAGAATTTTTCCTGCAGGCATATTACTGCAGGATCATGCTCGTATAGGAGCAGAAGTATATCAATGTAATTGGCTTTAAGTCTCGATAGTTCTATTGTATGATCTTGAACTTCGTTATAAGTTAAAAGTAGAGATTATGTAACTAGGGTAGACCTTTCGCGGTGTCACCCCATGTGGTTATTTTTCTGGAGTAAGTATCGGGTTAAATTGCTTGGTTGCATGTTAGAAGCCACCCCGAGAACACTGTACAATTTCTTCTAAAACCATGTCCTCAAAATTTTGAAGCTTAATCAGACGAATTTGTTGCTGCCTGTTTGTTTGCTGCTTATTTGTTTTGTGTAGATATTTAGGTAACAGGAGTTGTTGAAATGTTGTTTGAGTGGAGATTGTCTCTATTCGTGTCCTTTAGTATGGAATGTTATCCAGATCGTACATTGCTAAAAAGTCTGAATACATATAAGATACAATTTGGATTAGAACAACTTTTTCTACAATCCACACTTTGCAAAAGTACCGGTCTATTTTAGACATTAAACATTCGTCTGGATACAACTGCCCACATAAATTAGCTGTAATTTGGATCTCGGATTGTGCAAACGTGCTTTGATCACTGACAAGCTGAGAAAGGTAAATACAAAAGTTATTACTTCGCATTTGAAACAGAAGTGTAAATAACTCGAGGAGCTCACATGAAGTGGTTAGGCTATTTATTGGGATGGGGGATCTTTTTCCCAAAATATATTAACTTTTGTCTGGAATATATAGGCTTTCACACGTGTCGTTAATGTGGTCGGATTAGTGAACTTTAATGATTTCACCACTTCCAACCCAGTCTACCTGATGTATTGCTGAACGGTCTTAAAGGCGATATCATTTGAGGTCGTAGAGTATAATTTGTACTGAAACAAAGCAAGTGATTAATCTTTCAAAAACAAACAATTTTATCTAATAAAGCATACGAAAAGATGCATCATGTATATACAGATGCAAATTCTGCTGTTAAGGGCAGACGAGTACACAGTGGGGCTCCTGACCTTCATATTGGACCTTTCATTCTAGCTGATCGGTGTGGTCCAGATTGCAAATGTTAAATACAGAAAATAAATAAAGTGTTCAATATATAGGTTTTAGAATTTTATAAGTTGTTTGAAAAGTCTTAGCGGTACGTCTAGATAGCACACAACAAATACGTGATGAACGTCTTAAGAAAACATGACGAAAAACAACGGTGGAAACAAAGCATACATACAATTAGGACCGGGCTATGAAAGTGGTCAACATATAAAAGAGATATTAGTCTCTGTTAAAACACTGAGAAGTAGCAGGTAGATCAACGAGCATTTGCATTACAAATGATATGATCAATTCATGGAACAAACAGGAAAAGTATGCACCTATATTTTTATGTCGCTTCACTCTTATTAATTGCGTAATCTTTTTGAACAAAACAAACCATTTAAAATAGTTGGTCATCTTTGTAGCAGAAGGAGAAACGCATGAAAATAAAAATACCAGTAAAACTAAAAATCTAAATCTTGTATTATCTAATTGAAAATGCAGCAGAGTTTCTCAAAGTGACATCACTTGAAACTTTCTTGAGAGTCCTCAAAGTCAACCAGCATTGCTTGTTTGCCGACAATTAAGCTCGGCAGGAGAGATTAAGACTGTTATCAAGAACACCTGCTGGATGACACTGCTGAATAGTTAATAAATTACACACATAGTGATATAAATAAATGCACAAGAGTTTTTTTTTAAGTAGAAGTTTGTGGAAGTAGAGAATGCTGTTAATTTAATATGTGCATGGTCAAATGCTTCGCCTGGGAGACAACTCACTTGGTTAACAAAACAACACTGGACAGAAATAAGGACGCGAATATCACAAGAGGGACAGCTGAAAATATGTTATGAAGACCTGAAGCTATGTGGTATCCGTATCGTTCCAAACCATTGTATACATCTGTTAACGTTTGTCTGTCAAAAGTTGCATCTAGGATCAAATAATAGAATAACACCTGATGATTCATGTAAATAGACGTATATATTACCACTGTCACAGAATTAGAAAGAAAAAAACTTTTGTTATGGCTGAGAAATGTTTGACTAATTGTGTTGTGCATGCGTGCACAGGTGTTTTCCCAGACAAGCGACGGAATCAACATATGTCTCGCCGTAAACTACTTGCGACTACGGACATCATAATCACGATATGCACGGGTATTTTACCCTGAATATTACTCACTGTCCTATGAATTTAAGCAATATTAAGGTATAACCGACACCGGTCACTTTGGATCTGGTGAAGAGAGCACGTATTTTCACGTGGTATTTCTATAGGCCATATTTTCCAGAACTCATTATTATTACTAGTTTCGTTTTATTGTTGCTTGCGAGGCTAAAGAGGCTAACAGTCTAACTAGTCTAACGAATGTAACGAGACTGATGAGTTTAGCTAACGAATAGAGCTATCTAGATGTCTATATGTATGTACGTATGTTTTTATTGTGGTGGAGCCACGACTGTAGACGTAGTTAATACAAGGCTGCTGTATGCTGTCTGTACGGGTATACGTATGAACGACTGTACATGTAGTGGATCCATGAAGGGTGCGAGCGGCCGATACAAGAGAGTGGGCTAACCTAAGGGACGTGGTGAAACTGTGCTGTTTACCGGTGTATGAATCGTGCGACTGTACAAGGGTCAAGAAGCATATGTTTATTCCAATTGTTGTTTAAATTGGTATATTTGTTTGTTTTCTTTTTTACATGAGATTAGTTTGAATCTTAGTTGAATTCCAGGAGATTTATGAATCTTACTGACAGTGCAGAACATTTTAAACGTATTTGAAAATTTGAGATTGTTTGAATCCCAAGCCTACTCTATACGTAAATTTATGTGTACTATTATTTGACACTGATTTTTCTTGAAGCTGTATATCAGATAGATATAATATTATTGGTTTATTTTCAATGTGTGAATGTTAGTATAGAGTGATTGGATTAATTGTATATTGAGAGTGTGTGAGAATCATTGTATTTTTACATCATACATTTTTCTTTACTAATTAAGTTAATACATTTTTATCTTTCACACAATGTGATTGAGTTATTCGTTTAGTCCAAAACCCACTCGGTTTCAATTCTGCGACATCCACACCTGTGGATACCTTTATTTATTAATTGATATTTTTGAAATATATACATATGGAGTATACGGTAACGAAAACTGTTTTGATACACCAGCGTTTTCATTCGCTTGTTAGAATATATTGAATATTAACATGACAATAGTTGTATTAAAATTTGAACATTCAAATACACACACGACTATATTCAATGTATCTACTCCTACCCGAGTACATATGTACGTTACCTCTCATGTGCCTTATTTTGAAATGTAAAGTAAATGATGCATTTGTTTCAGTCGTAGAATTTTGGTAGGAAGTCACACATATATACCAACACACTGTTATTTACTATTTGGAATAATTATTTCGTATCTGTTTTGATGTCTTGGTGACGTACAGTGATTGCAGTTAACGACACAAACGGAAGTACAGGTGCGGAGTCAGTGTGATATGGTCAAATGCCAAGTTTCGACTTACCCGGAAATGGAATCATTGAGACGTGGCAAACATTCTGAATATTCGCAATATTTCAAACTATTTTGGTTCTTTAGAAGGTGAATTAAACGAGTGAAAACAAATCTGCCTCAAAATACCAGCAATCGTCAGCTATACTAAAATATTTTATTTTTGAGAGCATACGAAATAAAACCATTGCTCAAATTTAACGGGTTTCACAAATATTTGTCCTTAGGGGACGATCTACATGTCATAATGTGAAAGTTTGTGAAACGTATGTAACATCACCTTCTCTCTGAGCCCCAGCCGCTACGTGTCTCTGCCATCCAGCGATTAAACATATTATTTGATATTATCACTACGCAGACCAGTCTCGCATACATATGCGTTATAGTGTAACAAAATATATCCTAATAATTGATCCCATTACGGATTGGTTGAGACGACGTATTCAGGTGAATCTAATATATAACTTTGCTATTATCCGATGGAGAACTCACCGTGACACATCATTACCTTCAAAGCTGTGTTGTGGTTGCGCGTTACCAAGCCGTTCCATTTAGTGCAATGGCAGGTTTTGCATGTAGTTTGCAAAACCCCATATGCCTAAATATAAGTTATCAGTTTTAAGAGACACCGAACTTAGGCGTAATTTTTACAAGACAGGCATATGGCATTATGTTACTGGGATATGTCTGGATGAAAAAGACTAACGAATGCATTCACGAAAAACTTTACCTATACGTATTCACATGCACAAAGTGATTACATTAACGTTAGGATGCGATTTCACTAGTTGCCCGTGCACATTGATGAACTGGAAATGATTATGACGAATAACGTTACCTTCTACTGCACACTATAGCATCAGAATAACGGTTTGGCACATGCTGTTAATATATAGCTGCGTCCTAGAATCGAGACTTTCGTTACTAGGTCATTAAATCCACTATCAAAGTTTCCTAAATGACCATTACTAGCAAAGAGTAAACCATTTGGACTTTTTCTTCCAGCACTATTTATCACCATTAACATATATATATATATATATATATATATATATATATATATATATATATATATATATATATATATATATATATATATATATATATATATATATATATATACATACATACATATTTAGGTAAACACTGTGATGATTACGATTGTTCAGATCCCTGTAAGCTATTGCTTGGATGAAACAATGAAAATGACTAACATAAACTTACTGATGGCGTATTTTCTGGTCTTGAATTACTGTTTGAATATGCAAGTTACACCCATTTTGTAATGTCCCTTTAGCAGTATTAGAATACCAATATGTAATACAAATTGTCTGATTTGGATTGAAATTATGTTAAAAAATTAACAGCAAAGACATTACATAATGTCTGAGTAATTTACAACATGAAATGGTTGTACATAATGTTTGCGTAACATAATGTATGCATAATAATATAAAAATGCAAAAACAAATTACACTAACCTGACAGGTAAATATCTATATAAAACAGGTTTCAATCGAAGAAGACATTTTTCAGTCATTGGTAGACACTTTCGTCAAAGATGGATTTGCTTCTTGCACAGGCAACCCATAAATAATATGTAACATTGACTAATCAAAACCTAAGAGTTCCAGAACTACCGCATATTTGTTATACACAAATCAATATTCATTGCCATAGAACGCTTGTCAAAGCGATGTGCAAAACTCATGAATTCCAAAGATGAATAAATAAAATAAATCAATTTAGACATGGGAAACGGACAAGTTTAAAGCTTTAATATGAACGATGAATTTAATATAATAGTACATGGTTCTTTTTATAAATATATTGATCTTCCTTCTAGAGATAATAAATCTGTTTAAGGAGTGTAACATTGATGTCATATTTCATCACTCTCATTCTGGATTTCGCAACCTCTCATTCTTCTGGCATGCAAAATGCAGGTATAATATTGGGAATAATAATTTCTTTCTTTCTATGGAGTAATTCGAAAGGTGAAATTGTTATCAAAACAGGAAAAGGACAGTCAGAACTCTGCTTGGCAATTCATATAGTTTCAGTTTGTTTAGAGATGCCGACTTGTTGACGACGTTTTTTTTTTAGACAACATGGCCACAGTCAGGTAAAAGATTTAAAATTTATAAATGGAATGGCTACATTTTGAGGAGTATAGAGGATAGACCCAAATTGGAGGGTATGCATATATATGCATGAGATTCAGCCATATATGGCCATACCTTTATCGGTAATTGCTACATTTCTAAATACTTCTGGAATCACATTATTTACTCAATGCAGAAATTGTAGCATCCCTTACATTGATTACATGAAAATGAAAAGACAAATTCCTTTCTCCCTGACATAATTTTCATTGTCTGTCTTTTGCATGTTGTTTTTCTTTTAGTGGATTTAAGAGCCGCGCAATAGCTTTATGTACCCTGAAAAGGTCCTTCTGGATGTATACGTGACCATTGTCACATTAGACATTAATAAAATAGCTTTTTGTTGGGCTTCACAGAGCCCGAGAAAGTCAGGTCATGTCAATACTTCATTAGCTCCTGGTAATACAATTCAGCCTTAATTTGGAAGCCGTATTTTAATATATTAACCTGACGATTTTTTCCAATACACGTGTCTAATTTTTCCAATACAAGATTTGATTCTTGTTATGTATCTGAGAAGATTCATATCATTTTGACCTATTGATCTTACTTTGATTTATGTAATCTTTTATCGTATTCTTATAATTCTAAGGGGCCACGAGTGACCGAGTGGTCTTAAAGCGCTTTCCGTTACGGATCACTGCCATTTTACCTCTATCTTAGTGAGTTTGAGTTTAAGATTCGGCTAATGTAGTTATGTGAGAAAACTTGCCAGTAGCTTCTCGTAGGTCGGTGGTTCTTTCCGGGGGTTTCCCCGGGTTTTTCCTCCACCAATAATACTGGCCGCCATGTATATCCTTTCGTGTGCTGAAAAATGGCGTTAAACCTTAAAAACAACAAACAAAACTTATAATTCTAGAGTTCAAAGTGAGATGTATGCCTTATGTAACTCTGGGAGCTGTCTTGGCGACTAAATCAATCTGTATTGTGCCTATGCACTCATACAGCTATGGCATGTGTAATGGACCTGATACCATGCTGGAAGATATCTTGGTCATCAAACTAATAATGAGCGTTCGTATAACCAAAGGCCATTATGGGATGTGTAAAAGCTCTATGAACACTTAGAGATGTGTGTTTGTGATGTACACATTGCGGACGGTATATAGACTCTTCGAGTAATCTGGAAAATATAATGGCCATGTAGCTACTCTGGAAGAAGCATAGGCACTTACTCCATATTGAGATGTTTAATATCTCTAAGACTACTACAATTTCTATATCAACCATCCGACATGTGAGATATTTGTAATGACCACATGACGACTCTAAGGGTGTATCTTGGTGCCCAAACCATTCAGTACAATGCATTGCCAATAAGGCTACATTGTGATGTGTAATAACTCTGATACCACTCTGTCAGGTGTCCTAAGCATAGAACCATTTTGTAATGTTCATATAGACAAATATTCCAAATGACATGTCTGTCCACTCCTTAACGTTTACTCCCCAGCTCGTTTTCAGACTGACTCTTTTTCTGCACCCTCGCACTGTGCCTTACAAGATTGTTTTGCCAGTCCAGATGATCGTATGACATGATCATACCACTTCAGGTTACTCCTATGCCATGGATGTTATGGAAATGCAGCCAGTACGTTTTTCTCCCCTGCTAAACCATCAATACCATCAGCGAAGCGAAGGCTGGTGATTGTGTTTCTCCGATGATGTTAGTGCTCTTCAGCCAGAGGAAAATGTAGTAGTGCTAAGTACTCTTTAGGTCTTATGATTGTTCGATTGTGTGCATTGCCTGTGGATCACTTTTGATCTTCTGAGAGGCATTTTCCTTATTTGTCTTGGATGGTGGTCAGAATTTTCCCTTTCATTATAGATTGTGAGATCTTTCATCAGTTGATATGCCATTTTTGCTATAATTTCGACTCCGACTGTCTTCGATTTTATAACATTGTCTTTATATCAAGAGACAGTGGACGATACCGCCCCTACTATTGTTAACATATTGTAATGATAGCAAGGATCATTGGTCGGAAGTATTCCTCGACGAAGTCAACGGCCAAGGCGGAATGGCACCAAGATGAGCTCAACGCCCATGTTTGCAGGACCAGGGCGTGCCACACTATATCAGCTTATTTCGGCTGTGTTCAAACAGTTCGAAGAGGGATGCGTGCTTGCCCGGACATATCACATGAAGAAGGAAAAGCACGTAAAAGGCAAACGAATCCTAGATAGAAAGAGTGCGCATATTACCATAACTATGAGTCTTGCAATGATATTGAGACTTCTTTGGGATGTGTCTTGAAATCAAACCACCACTCTGGGATAATTAGTGATTCGTAGTGATAAAACAAATTTGGCGTTTCCTTTGCACTTAGAGTACCACATATAGTATCATAAGATATGCAATAGCCTTTGGGCTACTCTGGACGTATCGTCTTGATGAAACCAACCTGGAGTGTGTCTGGACACGCATATCGCTATAGGAGTATTAAGGTCCTTACGATCACGAATGAGTCCACGTAGGTACTCAGACCAGTATGAGATGTATCAAAGCCCTGAGACCACTATGAGATGTGAATTTTTTAACAAGCCAATCTAGAATGAAATTATTATTTATAATACAACGGCACTGCAACGGCAATGCACTCGCGGGGTGGGGGTGTTTTTGACATTAAAATAATATGAACTGGGCCTACGCAATCAGGTCAAATCGGGACGTGTGATAGTACTAAAAGCACGTTCAGAGGTGTTTTAATGATCAAATCATGCTCGATGGTGCTTAGGCACTCATACCACTTTGGGTTGTGTAACGGCCATTATATCGCAATGGAGTTTATTTTGTAAGATCAAACCGATTTGGATTGGGCCAATGCTATCAGACTGCTATCGGATGTACATTGTGCACTTACCCCAATTCTAGTCTTTGTGATAAAATTAGGCTAGAGTTTGTTAGGCATTCATATCGTTCTATGTATGCGTAATGCCCCAAATACCAACATAGGATGTATAATGGCATTGAGACCACTCTGGAGTGACTCGCAGCTATCATACATGGATGTTTGATGCTACACTTGACTGGGTACCGCATAGGATTGCGTAAAAAAGGCACACGGAACACTATAGACATATGATGATCTTATACTACTGTGGATGTTGACTGGGCACTCTCCCCACTGCGGTATGTTTAATTTGCCAAAGACCACAGGAGGTGAATCTAGACACTGAGAGAACTAGGATACTCGCGAAGCCACACCGGGACACCTCTTGATGATCAAAACAAGCTGAAATGTGCCTAGAACAACATACTACTCAGTGGTCCAGTTACTGCGTTGAAATGTGCATAGGCAAGCAATCAGCCTATATAATTTGTAATGGCTCTCAGGTCGCCCTTGAAGGTGTTGTGATAATCAAATTAATATATAGCGAATTTATGCAGTCATAACGAATTAGAATGTGCATTGGACGTGATACAAAATCCGAGAGATGGTTTGGTGGTCATACCGTTCTGGATGGTACTCATATCAGTTTAAGCTGTGTAATGGTCATGAGGCAACCCTGATGTGCATTTGTCGTCAAACCAATCAGGAACGCCCTTGCAGTCAATCCTAAATGGGACGCGTACCTGTGTTACTGCCTTGATGCCAATCAGAAATCAGAAATAAATTCAGTTAGAAGAGTGCATAAACACTCTGAACAATTTCTGAAATGTGCAATGTCCTGGGACTACTATTGGATGTGTAATGGATATATGACCAAAACCTCTCCTGGATGAACACG
This sequence comes from Unio pictorum, assembly GCA_030141615.1. NCBI lineage: Eukaryota > Metazoa > Mollusca > Bivalvia > Unionida > Unionidae > Unio > Unio pictorum. The sequence continues at coordinate 1,522,107 of JARLTB010000293.1, forward strand.
TGTATTGTCCCTGCACACATATTCAGTGCACAGTGGACTTGGTAATGCTGTAACGGCCCTCAGGTCTATATGGGACGGGTCTTTGTGAGTAAACAAGTAGATATGCCTTTGTGGTCAAACCACAATGGAATGTGTGACAGTGTAATTAAAACAAGACCATTCTTTGTAGAGTAATTGCGATGAAATCAACTAGAAATATGCCTATGCACTCAGCCCGTGATGTAATGCATATTGGCCTCTCAACCAGTATGTGATGTGTGATTTGTTAGGGGACCAATGAGATAGTTAACTTGATGATCAAACTATTCGATATGTTGACCAGTTTTGAGGTTTAATGATTTAATGATAATTGATTAGGATAAGTATTTACAAATTGTGCAACGATTTGTTAATTGTTCCATCGAAAAGGGTGAAAAGAAGTCAGGGGGAGCCTTGTAAGTGTGAAAGTCTATACTCGAATCGTCTAAATGGTGGAATTATATAAATTCCTTTCCCGAAACATGGACTAAACATTGGTTGATAAAGACTTTTTGTGTAGTCAGCTGAATACGGAAACAGTTAAAGACAATTGCAACATGCTTGTTTGCATTAACGTATATAAAAAGTATTTCCCGTCGACGGCTAGAAGAAAAAAAAATGAAATTGAAAGAATATATATATAAAAGTATATATATATATATATATATATATATATATATATATATATATATATATATATATATATATATATATATATATATATAAACGTTTCTAGAATAAGGGTGAAGAACCCCATAACTTGCGGGGTTTGATTGATATTAATTTTATATACAGGATGGACTGAACCAAAGGTTGTATTATTTTAAAGTTTGAAAAAGTAGATTTTGATGTTTGATTGTCCCAAAAAAGTGATTTATCGTCTTGATCATTCAGATGCTTGAGTGACTCTTACTTTTTCATGAAAAAAGTGGGGATAATCACATGTAATAATAAAGAAATACCAAAACAATTATACGATATATCAAGCACACATTTACATATTCACTGACTAAACTTCCGCTTGACAAACACAGTAGAACTTAAATATATTATGAATAACAGTAAGATTATTTGCTAAATATATTTATATCATTTGCAGCGAATTTCTGTCTATATGAATAAGTTCTCGAGCAGCGCTGAAATTGATATTTGTTATTTACTGAAATAAAACACTTTGGTTATTACTATACGAACTTAACCTATAAATATAAATATGGTATACTGCATTATAGCTTATGTAAGTTTGCAATTTTATGTTTTTAAGAATATTACAAATCAATGATAATAAATATATCACTCAAAGTGAAACATAGTTCTTTGCAAAATATTCAGTTACGTCAGTGGTATGTATATATATATATATATGTATGTATGTATGTATGTATGTATGTATGTATGTATGTATGTATGTATGTATGTATGGGGCCTCGAGTGGCCGAGTGGTCTAAAGCGCTGTCCGTTACGGATCATTGCCATCTCACCTCTGTCTGCATGGGTTCGTGTTTAGGATTCGGCCAATGTGGGTATGTGAGAAAGCTTGCTAGTAGGTTCTCGTGGGTCGGTGGTTCTCTCCGGAATTTTTCGGGTTCTTCCTCCGCCATTAATACTGGTCACCATGTATAGCCTATCTTGGGCAGAAAAATGGCGTTAAACCATAAAAAGAAAGAAAGAAACAAACATGTATGTATGTATGTATGTATGTATGTATGTATGTATGTATGTATGTATGTATGTATGTATGTATGTATGTATGTATGTATGTATGTATGTATGTATGTATGTATGTGTTTGATCTTAACAGCACGTTTAACCCTAATGTATATTGGATGCTTGTTAAAAGTAATGTTCTAGGATGATCAAATGAATTGCACACAATTTGGACGTTCAACCCTTCTACATATCAATATGTACTGGAGTAAGAATGAACATGCTGATTCTTACTCTAGAGCTGCATACTTACAATTGGGTATAATTGTTTGATTTGTTTGTTTAGTTGAAAAAGTATTTTTATATTTTATTCCATGAGAATGTCCTGACGTGTTGGAGTGCATAAGTGCACACATAAGAATATAAATTTTAATGTGTATTGTGTTGGAGTGCATAAGTGCACACATAAGAATATAAATTTTAATGTGTATTGTGTTGGAGTGCATAAGTGCACACATAAGAATATAAATTTTAATGTGTATTGTGCTTCTCTTTGATCATAATGAATATATAAAAATAGAAGAAAAAGTCCAACTTCAAAAATTAAAATGTACAAACTAAGAGAACTGACTCTCCTTCTCTGCCCTATTGTGACTAAATATCACCACCATGTATAAAACATTTTCTTACACTATGTGTATAACGATCTACATATAATTAAACTTAATAAATGCTAAATGCGTGACTCACTTAACAAACAAATATTGATATAATGTATTTACTATTTAATATATGTATATATTTATCTGTATATATCCAAGGGTCCTCTCGTCTCTGGCCATGTCAGTAGAAAGTGTATTGCCGCGTACTTATTTCTACTTAAAGGTTATTATCTTTTGAGGCATTTGTTTCATATCGGGTTTTGCGAGCCAATGAAGCATGTTCATTGCATGTGTGAATCTGTCATTATTTACATCAAAATGATATGGAAGCAGTGAGTAGAAAATTAAATGTATCTCGGTAAGTGGAGTTCAAAATTGTCGAGCTATAGTATTAGCTTTATCACGGCGTTTGTTATAGCTGATGCGAATAATACTAGCTTTAAAATCTGGGTAAATCGAATCCAAGACACTGATTACATGTTTAGAATGGAAAGAAGATCGCATAAATATCCCACTAGAATGTCAAGAGGTCTTTTATGATGTTGGTTTTATGATTGATCAACGGAAAACTAAATGTATATTGACATTTCGTAGTTTCCTTAACAGTAATTCGTCGCAGGAAAACAAGCTTGGGTGCTTTAATAGGGCATAGACAGTCACATTGATCTTATACAATAATAAACGCATCCAAATATTGTTTTTGATTTCTAACGCTGGAATAGGTGTAATGACTGCCATTTAAAACTTGTGTTGTACTAATAAGATTTCGATCACAGGTGGTGTTTTTAGAAACCATTACATATTTTCAAATCTGTGTAAACGATGTAATCAGACATGCAGTCAAAAAGCTATGGTTTATTACAGCAGACATACTAAAATGCATTTGTCCGTTTTAAACGTTTACATTTGAGACAACTATATTATCTGTATGTGTGGATGTTAGCACACATAGTTCCATCTATCGATATAACATTATTTCTCTTTTCTAATATGAACTATTCATTGCACGTAAGTTCACCATTTATCCTTGATTGTGCTGTTTTCAGGTCTCTCTGTACAGAAAGACACACACACACACACACACACACACACACACACACACACACACATATATATATATATATATATATATATATATATATATATATATATATAAATATATATATATATATATATATATATATATATATATATATATATATATATATATATATATATATATATATATATATATATATATATATATATATATATATATTGTCGGAACAGTATCGCATTATATACTGTACTATATGGGAAAGAACAAGTCAGTATTATCCCATCAGTAAAATATACGGGTGACCTATGTTTTCAGCGACTTGTTATGCACTTAGACACTTAAAAATATGTAAAGATCGTAAGGTTTAATACCTTCAGTTCTTTGTTCTTCGTCCTTACCGTATCTTCTCTAAAAATATCCTCCTCGCTATAAAAAACAAACATCTACAATGAAAATGGAGATATGACACCTTAATTAAAACATGAAACATTGGCAAATGCGTGGCTTGTTCAGATTGGGAACTAAATACTATTCATGTATGACACGGCTCTTACACAAATTTGAGCGCCGATACAAAATATAGTATTACCTTCTTTTGCCTATTTTAAACTTAGTTTTAAAAATTGTTACATGTAGTGAAGAGATTGTTCAATTTAGCATCGTATCAGGGATATGATGAAAGGACGAAAAGTGAAACTAAGATAAAAAATCAAGGTACTAATAAACAATGCATGGCTTGATACATATCACGTTTATCATAAAGTAATTACAACTTGATTCGGATTCAAGAATGGTTCGGGAGACAATAGAGATTCGTTGTATTCGAAAGAGACATGTTCAGTACCTAATGTCAGATCACGTCATTATCATGCTTCACCTGACTAACGGTAAAAGTAAATTTAAGATTCTGCTTTTTTGTCCTTTTAGTTGAATTGACACACATCGGTCCGTCTAAAGTAAGCGGTATAATGAACACAACACTTCCTTTTCAGACGTGCGCAGAAAGAAAACAGCAGGTGTTCCAGGTCTAATTGAAGCAGTTTTGACACAAAGGCCGTTCTAAGAAGTACTGTTCATCTCATTTTATGTAACCGCTGTGAAAATCAATTATTTATGTATGTGAAGTTAGTAGAGGATAATTACGGTAGTATAATACAGTAAAAGCTCATTAGTAACTAGATGTAGATGATAAATCAATGTTATCAGAATGAGCGTCGTTCAAAAGCTTAATTTGTGAATGTAAATCATAGTATCGTGACTCAGACGATTAACCCATACTTTCTTAAAAGTATGTATTAGTGTTAAATTTAATTTGTTTGGGAGATATATCAAACGGATCTTGAATGGACAATTTTAATAAGTTTTCAAACCCTGATTGGTTTTCCAACCTATTGTAAAAAAAATGCCTCATGTATTTTAAGAATGTATTAAAAGATATTGTTTAGATATAAAGCAATAGACTTGGACCAGCCTGTATAGGTATCAATATTTTGGTGACAAAGTTAAGTCAGCGATACACAAGTGGTAATCATTGAATTGCTTATTAAATGTATAGGTGTACTCATATTGATGTTCGATGAAATCGTAAACTCAATCAGCTTTTCTGTCCCGGCGAAAGAATTCATAAATTATGATATTGCGAGGAAAATTGATATGCAAAACATTTTTTAAAATAAAGACTTCTCTATGTGTTTTGGACTTAATGTTGGTCATTAAAAACGCACTTGTCTTTCCATTTTCGTTGCAGTTATTAGGATAGATTTTGATGAATAGCTGATACATATTTTATATTTAAGAAAACTGAGATCAAATGGAAGAGGAATATAAATTTTGAACATTGAAAAAGACTGAGAATTTAAGTAATCATGAAAAACGGTTTCTAATAGATAAAATATTACCTAATAGTGAGGAAATATTTTAATCCAAAACATATTCTTTCAACTCGCACATAATTTGTTACGACTGCAACTTGTTCCCGAATGGGATTAGTGATATGTTAACACATTTGCACATCCCTTTCCTTTACGCAAAGTGTAGAAGTATGATGAATAAATAATGTAAAGTAAATGTTCTCTATGGACAGTTATTCCTCCCTGGGGTGTTTTCTTATTTTCTCTTGAATATGTAGTTACCTTCATTATCACAATGTATTTGTGACACCATCACGATTGACTGTAAATGGTTACAATCTTCCTTCTCCAAGTTCAGTGTTTAAGTTATTAATCAGATATATATATATATATATATATATATATATATATATATATATATATATATATATATATATATATATATATATATATATATATATATATATATATATATATATATATATATATATATATATATGAGAATCAGTGATCAGAGACCTTCTGCACCCGGGGCAAATGATCTAACCGCTTAAGCCACTCATGTTTCGGAGAATAAATTCATCGCGCTTCCCAAAGAGTAACTACTCTCTGCAGACTCGTTTTATATGACAGTTTCTTTATTGATAACATTGACCTTTGTTGTGCTTATTGTACCTGCAAAACACCAATATGGAGAATATAAGTATCAATTTTATTGTATTAAAAATATCGTTGTATTCCAGTCAGATTAAATGATGTAGCATTGCCTTACATAAATAATGCGAATATGCGATGTAAAAGACCTGTTCAATCAGTCCCGGATTACCCATTAGGCAGAGTAGGCAACTGCCTATGGGCCCCGCGACTTTTATGGGCCCCATCAGGGGCCCCAAGGGGCCCCGATGAGACCGTGACCGTGGGTCTGGGGCCCCAAAAGTTTGACTGCCTATGGGCCTCTACGGTGCTTAATCCGGCGCTGTGTTCAATGTATTCATATAATTACCATCCATCAGCTTATATGAGATACGCTGTTAGCCAAACAATAAATGTAAATATATGACTACAATGTTTCTAAACGACACGCTTCTTTATAGTAATTCTTTTGGTATTGATAGACTATTCACATGCTTTGTACCAATTATTATTCATATATTCAAACTAAATTAAACTAAATTAAATTCCAATTAGATTAGGACGTTAAGACATTATTTTGTATTCATATATGATAGTAGTGAAATCTGTATTGTGCCTTTTTTAATTAGTAGTTTGGGTGTTGACATTAAGGTATTAAAACCATGTAAAACATTTAATCAAGAACGTATCAAATAAACAAATTTATTTAATCCCACCACATTGCTTGACTATATATATATATATATATATATATATATATATATATATATATATATATATATATATATATATATATATATATATATATATAAATATATATAATATCATTACATCGATATGTATGTTCGAAAGCGTTGTAATGTTTCTGACAATACATGAAGATATAGCCTTTTTAAACAATTTATATAAATCTAATGCTATATGGTCCACACATTGTCAATAGCAAAATACATTAGTTTCAAAATAATATTAAGGCGCCCTTTAAACCTGTTGTCGCATTCAAATATTGTCATGGAGTTCTCGAGAGAAACAAAAATATATCTAATGATAACTACGAGATTTGTCCATGATATGAGTTTACGCTCAGATTCCGAATCACAGCCTTACTTTCCCTTCCGCTGCAGTGTCATGCAATTTTAAGGACATACACATAAAATGGCTATAAGGGACTGAGACGATTGATCCTGGTAATGAGATTTGTCTATATCTATTGAGAAACAGATCGGTTGTAGGCGCGTTAGCCAATCTTGAATCGAATATGTATGAAGTGGCTGATGCTTGCCTTGTGCCTCAAGGCAAACAATTTACAAGAGGAATATGAAGACTTAAATATGCTACAGAGGCTGTATTAAGATTGTGTCTCGAATCAGTGGATCCCAGCCGACAGAAGCAGGCAGAAACAAAAGTGCAGACAAAATATTTTGCATATAGTGCCTATAGATTTGCAATATGACTTCATAAATGACAATTATAACAAATAAACTGAACCTGTAACTATCTAAATAAGATCATCTAGTATTACCAAATTCATGCTGGACCTTTGCTGACAATCCTTTTCCTTAGGCAGAAACATTGATCTTATGGGTACGCATCAAAGAGAAGTGGATTTTAATTCGGGCGAGCAGAACTTGATCTTAATGTTCACTACTTCAAGAAAGATACACGAAATGAATGTGTTATAAACACTGGTTTCATGTGTTATGCTTCATCAACTGCAGATGTATCTTTATTTGTATGGTTGACATGAAAGTTTGGCACACATTCAAATTTGATGAATCTGATGCTTAATTTTAAAGGAACTCAACTCGTAAATAGTGCGCCGTGTATGTGGCATGTTAACAGTTGCATTACTGCCGAGTATGGCAATACACTCAAACTGCTGCGGCTTGAAGCCGTGCAAATAAAACAATTCAGCAAAGCGAAATAAAAGTAAAAATGTAAACACATTTCATATAGATGCAGATGATATATTTCACAAAATACCATTCTTCAAGTACATTTGCTTAACATAGCGTTTGTAATCATATGCTAATAATTGTTATTACCTCAAAGTACACGACGAAGTAAGGAAGGCATCTTGTACACTGATTTAAATCATCAAAATCAGGCACATAAGATTTTTAAGATTAAACTAGTTATAGATAACCACCTTACCTTTAACACATTCTGCCGTTTTATAGCATTGGTAAAGCAAAAAAACTGACTTTCGGTTCTAGCGTTGTTTTCCGACTATTCTGTCTGCAACAAACATAACATCTTGTTTGAAGAAAACCTTAAGCCAATCACTCTGATCGTTTGTTTTATGTTGATAAAACTTTCTGACGTGCCTGACAAAGCGGACTGCAACTATTGCACCAAGAAATAACAAAATAAAACCAACAATGAAGCCTCTAAACCTCAAGCTAGGTACCTGGTTGATTGATTGATTGTTTGTTAACGGCGCACCAGAACATTTAGGCTATTTAGCGCCGTAAAATAGGTTATATGTATACATGTTTAAAAATGGTAAAATGTTTAGTATCGACCAGCGATATCAAAAACAAAATCGTTCAATGTAACACGGTAAGATGGTAACAGCAAATATGCAGCTTCCCGATTAATGGGAGATTTAAATGGTGTATGTTCATGAGGACAGATAAACAGATGTTGAAAATAAAGGGAGGTATTTACATTAGATATAAATGCTCTAAGTGATGGCATATAAGTTGTATTTCAAAAGAAAGGTTCACTCCATCAGGAAATCTAAAATACACGTGTATAGTATCAAACGGTTCCTTCATTTCAGGCCCATTATAAGTATATATCACGCGTAGGTTGCATGTCGAAACATTATGTCATGATGTGCTTAACAGTGAATGGTTCTTTGCAAGTAACGCACTATGGTAGATCGTCAACGTTTAGTATGTAGGAGTGGGTTATGGACGCATGATCAATTATGATTCTTGCAAATATTGGCCTAAGTTTGAATCTTGTTTTTTATTTTGTTGTATTTGTCGTTCAATTCGTGCATGGGCTTGGATCTATATCATAGTAGAAAATCGTCAACGTATAGTGAGCAATCCACACCAGGAGCCAAACACGTAGTGATGCTATTGATTGTGATATTAAAAAGCGTCACAGATAAAATACTGCCATGGATCAGACCAATCTCTAGCTCGTTTATATCTGAGAGTGTAGAGCCGACTCGTACTTTGAATTATCTGAGAGAAAACTTGATATGAAAGAGGGCATACGGCCTTTTAGACCCATATCGTGTAATTCATTTAGTATCCCGTGCTTCCATATTGTGTCATAGGTCTCTTTCTAAATCAAAGAAGACTGCTACTAAATGTTCCTTCTTGATAAATGGATCGCGAATAAATGTTTCCAGTCTAACCAGATGATCGTTGGTTCTACGACCAAAACGGAAACCACTTTAGAAAGGAGATTTTAAATTGTTGCTTTCCAAGTACCATTACTAGCAGATAATTAATAATTCGTTCCTTTGTTTTGCACACACATCTTGTCAGTGCAATGGGTCGATAGCTGTTAATACCTCCGATATCTTTACCTCGTTTGGTAACTGGTATTACTGTTGCTGCTTCTTTCCAAATCTTAGGTACATTATCAGCAATGCATAAACCATTAAAGTTTTCAGAAGAGATTTTAGTGATGATCATGGGAGGTCTTTCAAGAACTGGTAATTTACTTCGTCAGGTCCAGCGGAAGTATGATTGACTTTGTTTAAAGCCTCCATAAGCTCCAACAGTGCAAACAGTTGGTTATAACTTTAAAAAATGTTAGATGTAAATTTTAAACGTGACGTTTATGTTGTATTTGTTAATCTTCGGAAGGCTTCTGAATAATTAGATGATGATGATTTTTTTCAGAAACTGTCTGTAAGAATATTTGCTGTGTCACGTTTCGAACTAAAATTGTTGTTTGTTTTCAGGTGTCGGATAGTTCTTTCTCTTTCCATTTATTTTTCGGATAGTGTCCCAAACGTTTTTAATTGAGGAACGAGATTATAAATAGGAAGTATATCTATTCCATAATGCTCGTTTACTTTCTTTGATTGTGTTGCGAGCTTTAACCCGGATAATACGGCATTTGCATAAAGTGTCGGGCGTTGGACGATTGCTGAATGTTTTCAATTCTTCTCGGCTTTGTCTAATATCTTCTTTACATTCCTTAGTTACCCAAGGTTTTCTTTTTTATATAAATGATTATAGCAGCTGCCTTGCAAGGCGCACAGCATCAAGATGTTAGTTTTAGGGCTGGTCGACCTATTGTCAGGATAAGGTGCTTGGATGCAACATGCTGGACATTACTATGAACTGCCACACTTAAGTCATCGTGGCGATACGACTGAACACTTTTTAAAGCTACGTTAAAATTCCGAGTCACACTCAAAAGCACGCGCAACATCCAGTATGCGGAAACTTTACAAGGGCTACATTCATGTAAAATCATGAGCCTGCCCTCTTCTAGGATTGGTTGAGCGACGCCTGCCCTCTTGTAGGATTGATTGCGTGACGTAATTGTTTTGTGTTATTTAAGCACGCAAATGTACTTCAATGCTGTACAAACGAGTTAGCTACACCGAAAAGTCAGTTTAATAGGTAATTATGGTTACATTCTAAATTATATCCCCTTTTTCTGTTTGTAAATAATTTAGTAGTAAAGACAAATTAAAATAAGCAAAAGGGCACAAAAGCACCTCTTTCCCATTATTATTAGGGATGTTGTTATTTTATATATTCAGCAAATTATCTAATTAAAATGTATTAAAGGAGCTTTAGATTATATAAAGAACCACTTACATCGTATTGAAAACGTTTGTTAAACCTCTTTGATATTTTGAAGCGCAGTATTTTTCGACGAGATCCAAAGTATACAACAATAAATATTTCGGAAAATATATTGGAAACTACGTTTACGTTCCCGTAGTGATAGCTACATTGTATTTGCAGGTTTTGAAATGATTGCGAAATTGTAGGCGTTTCATTCAATGCATCGAAACAAACCGGACTAAACTCATCCATTAGCTTAAAATACATTGATACATTGTCATAACATAATAAAAGTATAAAATAAGCAATATAACACTGATTAACTTGCAAGCAATTTGGTACGGGGATGAGTTTACATGCTAGCAATGTATTCACTTACGCAGCAGACAGGTCATTTGATGCGATGTCACCAATTTCCTTGGTTTGATGTAGTACTAGTTTATCACAGTTCATACTCAAACAAGTCTTCAAGCAGGCTATAAACAAGCAATGTATTAATAAGCCTATCAACGTATTTCAGCCTTACACGCATTAATAGACCTCGCTACCTCTCTACCTCGCTATCAAAGATACCCTTTACAACATGTGTAAGAAACATGGCTTCTAATAATCTAACGCAATTTCTTAATGAAACTGACAGTTGTATTGGCACTTATTGTAATTTTTATTTATGTTACGGGAATTTTCAAGAATATCGTTCTTTAAATGATATGCTACAAACAGTAGTTATATACACTTGCAACAATAATATTTCTTCATCTTACTTGGCAGATAATAAAATAACAAGATACAAGTAGCGTTTCTTTGTGCAGTCGAATACGGCTGTAAAACGTATAATTGCATTGAATGAGTAATACAATACCGTCGCACAATTCCGAAACAATATTGGGCAGGTAACCCATTGTTAATGTTTGGATATACGTACCACTTTAGCCGTTACAATTTATAAAACAATACGCAATTGCGACCTCTCATTAACTATTTACAAACGAAGCAAAACTTTCTTGGGCCTTTTAATTTCGGACTATAAGAATCTTTGCACATATTTAATGAGTATTCTCGTACTTGTTAGTGAATTTCTTTGGCCACGAGACGTGTGCAAAACTGTAAACATTATATTTTGGGCAGTCTTGTGTTTTGAACACTTTTATGTATTTACAACTGTGTGTAATAGTCTGTTGTGTCGATATTTCTAATAATATTACAACATGTAAATGATCTTTAAATGTGTTTTCTGGACATCTTAACAGCTTCTGCAGGATTTCATATGAAAACATGCCTTTCAAACATCTTCAACTGAGTACTAATGGTATGCATGTAAACAACTCCCGTTTGTTGTCCTGGAAGGCACTTCCATTCCGTTGTTATAGTTGCTGTAAAACAAGATAAGTAAGAATATAAACACTTGTGTTTTGTTACCGTGATAATCAATGTAAATAGCCAATATATAACAGAAATCAAATCGAAGCAACAATCAGCTTTTGTTTCCTGCGTCTCTGATCATGACCAGAACATATAATGTGCTTTGTTTTAAAGATGTTCGCTCCGGCTCTACCAGCCTATCGGATTCCGGTATCTGGCGTCTGGCCTATGAATCAAAGATATTTGTGAGATGATTAATGAGACCTTACGAGTCCCCAATTCATCATGAGTGCCGTCTGGTTATTATACGGAGTTACTTTAGACGAACCTAATAGTTCGATAATTATCGGTGTGAAGGCCAAGTATTGAACGTAATGTATATACGAAATGAACATTGAAATGCAATTGTGTAGTTTACCTTGGCTACTTAAACGTGAGTGTATTGCTTTTCGGAACATAAAGATGAGCCTAAAATATGGATAACTCATGGTTTTTATGCACCTATTTGGTTCTCACCTTTTTGAGATAAATAGTTACGTGATATTCCTTATTAACAATATAATCCTCATAAACTTCCTCCATCATTGAAGACAGCTCTTAAAAAAATCTTTATTCCAAAATATATAGAGGGTCTTTTAAAAGTAGATAAATAAATTTATGAGTCTTACTGCCATAAATTAATATTTTATTCATTGTATTATATCTTACAATATCTATTTTATTTATGTTTTGTAATAAAGATGTGCACTTATAATACGTTTACTTGTTATTGTCTGTAATGGGGTTTTCCAATATATAAATAGCTCAACAGCTGAGATGTATAAGCTGTTAATTAAACCAATTAGAACTTAAGATCATACGCCAATCAAATGGAATTATGCACATGCACATAACAGACATACTTGATCTGAAACAGACTATCCCAAGTTTATCCTCGTGTTAGTCAGCCTGATATTTCAGGGATAACTTAACATGCACGCAATTAATTTAAAAAGAACAGATGTTAATGAAATAAAGTTCGCAAATTATAAGTGATTGTGTAGGAGTCGTTAATATTTTATGCGATATTCAGAATGTATCATGAAACTCACAAGACTGAGTTTATGAATAATCACGCAGATACAGTGTCAAATACAATCATGCAAAACTCAAACGGAAGATGTTTTATCCATCATGTGAACAACGATCACGCTATGTTGTGCATCACCATCATTGTTCTGTATATAGTGTATTCACTAGTACAATATACAAAACACCTTGATATTTATGCATATTACAGTGCCTTGCTTCTACCAAGAACATTTAGCAAAGGGCCGACTATCGGACAGTTGTGTGTCTGTAGATGTGGCTTCTTGTGTCTTGAAATATTGTGTAAATATTAAAATGATAATCGCAAGTTTTTCGTTATCTGAAACGTTGTTGCTACCTGTATCAGTACAGGTTAATATTATATAACATATATACAATACGGATGTGTACAGCAATGTGTTGAATCATATATGGGACTAATACATACCCCTGACGTTTAAACGTCAACCTAAATACACATCATGTCAGTGTTCTCTAATAGATCCACCCATTCGTGTTTAGTATAATATATTCAGCGCCATACAATAGGTTGTATTTATACATATTTAAAAATACTACAAGTTTGAATTCGACCTATAGCCATACATACAAACGCAAACTATTTGGTATGTGTCAGTTGTCCATTTATGCACAGACATTCACAAAACATACGAAATCCTAAATGTTGGGAAAATGAGTAGTACATTGCTTTTAGAGACATTGGTGGCCCTGATCATTGCCGTTTGGCGTTGGTACCAGAGAGACCAATGCACCATCCGGGTAGGGAACGAGAGATTGCACGTCATTGATGTCATCTTGGTAGAAACCATCAACCAAAACGTAGAACCGTTGGACACCTGTCCCGAGGCTTCCTTTACCCCGGCCTCCTCAGACGTCTCAAAGATTCCGTCTTTGTGTACCATCATTCTCAATCATTCCTGGTTCTTTATCCAGTTCTTGCTGTGGTGCAATTTGGACATTGAAAACTGTATAGTATGGTATCGCAAACCTTAGTTATGTGAATCACATTCTCTTATATACAGTGAAAGTGAACACACAACGCCCAATGTGATATACAACATTTTGTTTTTCATGCTTTCATTTTCCTTCAGAACTTACTTCAGGTTATTGTCATACTCTTATGTAGTAATTTGGCTCTAAGGCTTCAACTTAGACACAAATGGCATCCATTTACTCCAAGACGAGCATGTGTCTGAAGAAGAAAACCACAATATTTGCAATTACTTTCGTGTTCTCCAACACATTTAATTGGATGTTGGCCCGACAAAATTTTTGTTTTTTGAAATTAGAACATGATATCACACTTATTGTTCTTGAAGAAGGCGTGGCCTAGACGTTACACAGTTCAAAATTATATATTTACAATATAGTTGTTGTTCCATATTGGTACATTCAAGGTCAAATGTCTCGTAAAAGTACATGTATTAAAGAAATATGTAAATGGTATGTAGGTGCTGTTGTGGACATATTTTCGATCTGGAAAATCTAACTTCCGAACACTGGAGATTCACAAAGTATTTAAAGGTAAAATTTGAACGTGTAACGAGGAAACAAGACGGCATTTAAAACACTTCACAGACTGTCTCTAAAATATGTGATGCATTTATTTGTTAATTGGCTCTGTACGATTTGCTTATTATCTCCCATGTAAGTTTCTATTTTGCTGGCTCGTTGGTTTTGACATACGTTCGACCAACGACAATGTCAAGTACAAAACCCATTTGTTCCTAGGAGTTCTTAATATGTTCGTCCTTGTTTTGGTTGTGTGGCGTTCATCCATCAATATTACTTCCGTGGTCCGCTACCTTTTGAAAATGATGCACATGTTTCTTTAGTAGGTTAGGTTGAAAGTTTCATCGAATTTCTGACGTTGTTCATTTTATTGATAAGTTCAACATTGCGAATTCTTCGATATGTTACACTACACCCATTCAAGAGACTTTAAAATGTTGTGATTCATGTATGGTCTCAAACGATACAAGGATACTGAGCTTAAGAGAGCCGTTAGAGAAAAGAGAACGTGCACTATAAACGTTCTCCTGAAAGAGATTAAGGCATGCCAGCAAACAATATATATATATATAAAGACACACAGTTAAAGTAAAATGAGAAGAGGATGAAAATGCATGCTTGTCTTGTGTTCGAACATTTAATCGTGATTTATATTCAACGAGATTGTTTCTGATTTAGGCATAGATACTCATGCACACGTAATGACTGAAGGATCTCAGTTTTATTTGATGTGTCAATCAGTGGATATTATCTAGTTTCTAAGAGATCTATACGCCCTGAAAATGGCCGTTGATGTATTTGTTCGAATGCCAGAATAACATATGGAGTTGACATATCCAGCTTTAACCGTTTTAGTCCTTTTCTTACAAGTTCTGCTGATGTTTCTGTTTACTAAGTGCTACTGATTATGCTGTCTAAGTGGAAGGTACAGAGGATTGATTTTTAAGATGTATGGAATCGTATATGTCTGTTGCACTTGGTTTTATAAAACGATCTCTGACAAAATAAACTATTTTAATTTTCTTATCTTCTTTGTTTTCTAGCTTCGTGTAGCCCAGATCCGTCTTCTTTTGAGAAAAGGCCGACGTTGCAAAAGAATCTACAACTATTTGTAAAAAAATAAAGTTATGGTAATGACGGAGAAGGAGGTGAAGGTAGTGATATCGTTGCAAGCAATCACTCCTGTAGAATGAATGGAAATAAGCGTAATATAACTTACATTCAGTATTCCAAAAACAATCCAACGTTGGAAATGATAATGTGACTTGTGTTGTCCGTATCGTGTTGATGTGCCAACATTATATTGTTGAATCACACCAATTCAATCCAAGAATATATCCTGAATTTAACTTAAAATATGAATCCATGTCTTTATTTCCATGAATATTATTTCAGAACATTTTGTATTTCCACATGAAGACTGATTAGAATAAATAAATTCCAACCCAAATTAGTGTTAATAATGGTTAGTCTGGTGTTAGGATATGTCTGGGTGGAACAGCCTGATAATATTTGCGGCATGATGCTCCACTGGTATATATCATTATAAGCTGTCACAATTCAGACATAGTAAATAAATGCTGCAACATTATTAGAGCTACGTTGAAACTCAAAATGACATACATTAACACGTCAATACCATATGAATGTGTCATTTTTGTGTATATAATGATGTTACCTATTTGGATACAACGATTAAATTATCAGGTACGTTTGGAATAGAGTTCAAAATTTTTAATCAAATCAGTATCGCCTTTATTGTATGAAAGACGTGATTGCATTGCAAACGTTGCAAAACACAATAACTTGTGAAACGTTGTCTGGATATGAATTACTACACGAATAATTTAAAAGTGAGATATTGTTGAGATTTGCTATGAGCATTGGGCAATTCGTTAGACTTGGATATATATATATATATATATATATATATATATATATATATATATATATATATATATATATATATATATATATATATATATATGGATTTATGGATTTTGGGAGGGAAATTGTTTTCTTCTTGTACTGAATTTTTATTTCTCGCGCTATTATAAATTCATGTGGAAATATATAATTTAATTTCTAATGATTGATCGGTATTAATTTATTGTACTAATTGTCATTATATAATTAACATTCCACAACTTTAACACATTCGTCCATGATTCATATTTATAACATTATTTGATTTATTAGCAAGTATATTCACGAGAGTCTGCCAATTTCGCGTTTTAAAGATCGGTCAGATTGTATCCTAGAAGAATTTAGTTATACTCCCATTTGCTGCTTTAAATCATATGAATTCTTCTAAGATGTTGGGAATTTACAATTTGTCACATACTTAATAATATTATGTGAAGTTTAGCTTAGAGCACGTAAATAAAGGCTCGACAGGACATTTTTCAAATTATTATTTCTTGCGTTCTTCCTGTAACGTCATTTCTGCAGACGTGTTTTATATAGTACTTGAGTATTATTTTCGAGTGACATTTGTAGGGATTATTCAGTGCAAATACGAAGTGCGTAATGACTTAAAGAATTATTATGAATATTGCAAAAAGTTTCTGGAAAACGCCATTTTGAAAACATTGAGATTCTCGGCAGATTAGTTCATTTTTAATTATAAAATTTATAAATAAACTTCGTTTGGAGTTTAATATAACCTTTGCAGGATTATTTGTGTACTCACGCCAAAATAATATCTGTTACTCCTACAATTTCATGTATAATTTTGATAATTACATTATTTGTTAGATTTATAAATTGTGTAGATTTTAAATTATTTATGTTATTACCTTTATTTAATTAGAGTCGTAACATCGATGCACAAACAGAATGGCACGCTCGTATTGGAAGAACCTGGGAGCTTAGTATGTCGACTCAGATAATGTTTCTGATATATTTTAACGATGCCTATATTTTTAGAGTAGTTATCATGATTTTGTAACTTTTTCAAGGGAAACCAATGCTTTTGCTAGGGTCTTTAGACACCATATTTATCTTTCGGATACCATTGTTGTCCAATGGTGGCGCTGGACACATTTGGACTTGAAAATGTCATCCAAATATCGACACTACAATGAAAGATAGTTTATTTAGTGAATTTGTTAATACAATGCCTTTCATAAAATAGATATGAAAATTAATTTATTTCACATTGACGTTTTTCAAGGATATTGGATGAAATAGTTAACGTTTTTCTTCTAAGTGTTCGGTTTTATGAAGAGATCGTACATCAGAATTAGATGTAATGAGTTGTACGACAGGGAATGTACATAACTTCACTAGTGTCTTGCTTTAAGATCAGTTAACTAAGTATTTACCGCTTATCAGTTTAAGGACAGTTAACAGCAATGAAATCACTGGACTTTTATTAGCGTCAAAAGAGAAAATATTCACAGTTAACTGATTAGATGTATACGTTTCAGAAATAATCCTTTCTTTGGATGGGAAAATAATGAATCATATTGGAATACTGTTCATAAATATAATCGCATTGACAATACTGTTCAGAAATATTAGTCATCAAGCTCGTCTTACTTTAAAAGAATGTTAATCCATGTCAACTGGATAATGGATGATTACTTAGTGGTGACACATTCATGCAGGTGGCGCAGTATAACCTCTGTGTAATAGAGAGCAAGTTATCTCCTAGCTAATATGCATGTTAACTTCTCTTTTTCTTTCTCCCTATATACTGCAGTGTTCATTTAAAGAGTAAACTTTGAGCACAATAGTCTTAAGTAATTTGTTATATTATTAAAAACATCTTAGACCATCGCGTATTTATCACGTTTTTCTTACACATCAAATATGCATCCCCAAAAGTAGGATTAGAAGTAATAGATGGCTCACATTATAAAATTATACATGAAAACCATTGTGTGCATCCTCTCTACCCGATATATTTATATTTGGCATCTCGTATCAAAGGAAGTAGTTTAAAGCGTTTAGCATTTTTGTATCTTCTCAAACTACTTACACTCTGTTGAACCATTACAACTCATGTCTTACAATTTATTCCAGATTTTTTTCGTGCTGCTTTTATTTCAAAACTGATAGCGTGAATTTATCTGAGACATAATTTTACATAGAACATAGACTAGCAAAACCAGCAAGATTTTATATCTCTACAACACAAAGTGAAAATGTATGAGAAACTTAGATTATTGTCTACTATAGTTTCTAATTAATCCTTAGATATTGTACCAAAGCCAATAAGTATAGGATGTTCCGAATGAATTACTCATGTACTGAATTGGTTGATGTACCAACAATATTGATTTATCAAATTGTATATAACCATGTATTCCAATAGATTTCCAAAAATCCTAACATAATGATTAATGCCCACAATGCCAATGAGTTATTTGTAATTCCAATAAATTAAATGTATGATTCATCTACAAATATACTTGAACGCAACAGTAATTCAAACAGCTCAAGCGTATGAATTAGATTCTTTATCACAACCTTATATAACAAGTCCAAGGTTTGTTATAAGGACATAAATTCAAGTGAAATATCAGGAACACTTCATAAATTATAAAAATGGAACACACAAAAGGTCAAGCACACAATACAAGTTGACATACATAACATAATAGTAGAATCTTCTTAAATGTATTTATTTATTGTTAGATCTTCATGCAAGCAGCAGCACTGCAAATGTGTTCGTGACAACAAAAGACGTTTGACAAATAAATGTTGATAATTATGTAAATACATATATTTGATAAACAGTTTCATAACACGTTTAATAGAAGTTAATATAAGTTAACATACTGATATTTTGTTGCTGCTGTGGAAGTGAAATCGATGTTGAACGAAAAGTAAACTAAGATTGTACATACATACATACATACATACATACATACATACATACATACATACATATATATATATATATATATATATATATATATATATATATATATATATATATATATATATATATATATATATATATATATATATATATATATATAGTAGGCTTGACTTCGCTTGCGAAGATTTAGGAATGGGGATGTCCACTCTATTGCATGCGCGCTTTTGGCTGATAAGCCTAATTTGTGAGAGACACATCCGTCCACAGAGGCTGCACGCTAATAGTTTGGGTGTGGTGGGTGCTAACGGATCGTTCCCTGTTTTTACTTCGCTATCGTTGTTCCTTCAATCTGGCCCGTTTTTTTGGTTAAAAAGTGACAGTGGTCTGGTGAACTATACTTCGTCAGCTTGCACGGTCAGAAGCTTGCGATGCCCAATGACGATGATTGATGACACACGTCGTGAGGGTCTTTTCAAGGAGTCATTATATCCCGCACGAGGTGTGCCTCAATCACGGTGGCATTAGAAAGCTCAGCATACAGTGCGATCTTTGTCAGGAGATGATCTTCCATACTGGCCTCGTGCCCTGTCTAGCGTAGCTGTATCTTCGATAGCGTTGCCTCAATTCTAGTTATCCCGGCTTGTTTACGAACTTCAATGTTGGTGACGAAGTCACTCCAGTGGAGGTTGTGGATGGTGCGGAGGCAGCGCTGATAGAAACGTTCAAGGGGGCGGAGGTGGCGGCTGTATGTTACCCAAGATTCAGTGTCATTTATGAGGGTGGCCAGTACAACAGCTCTGTAGACTCTGATCTATGTACCTCTTTGAGACTGACATTGTAACACTCTAGGTAATAGAGTCTGACGATGACGATGTTTGCAATTGCCAATCTGCTGTCTATTTTTTTGTCGATCGTGGTATCCGAGGATATCACACAACTCAGGTAGGAGAACTGGTGGACTACATTCAGCTCTGTCTAGTCAGTGAAGATGCTTGGTCGCTGGAACTCTTCCTTGGGTGCAGGCAGGTGTAGTACCACTGTCTTCTTTTGGTTGACCAACGAGCTGACAAGCTTCTGCAAAGCAGGGTGTTACGCGCTGTAAGTCAGCTTCCGTGTGAGCAATAAGGGCAGCGTCGTATGCAAAGAGACGTTCTCTGATCAGTTTTTACAAGGTCTTGTCCTAAAGTCATCTTAAGTTAAAGAGGTTGCCTTCAGTACGAAACTTTGAAATCACTGGAAAATTGTACAGTTGAATTCTCAAGACTGCATGCACATTACTTGCTAGGACGTACGAAAAAATTTAATTCAGAGCAAGTATCAATGAGATGAACTTTCAAATTATATTTTTAATAATGTAGGCAATACCAAGTTGTGGCAAGATTAATGGAAACCGTCAGTATAAACCTATACGCATCAATCAAATTTAGCTTCAGAAGTATTGATTTGGGCTCAAAGTTGTCTAATCATACTTTATTAAAATGCAAACGTTTTCTCATGTTTGATGCGTAAGATGGACTTTCAGTACCATTTTAAATTAACACGCCTCGGAAGGTGTTTGCAACAAGAACATAATCACCATTTGATAATCTAATCAAACGTGCTTCACATATTTAAAACAAATCCTTTTGCGTCGTTAGAACAATAGTTTATCTGATTTCTGGAAACAAGACTTAATTTCTTACAATGATGGGTAAGTATTGTTTTTTCATTAAATATACCGCTACTCACCTGCTAAGACAATACACAAATCACAGATATTTGGAGCACTGTTAAATATCTAGATTTAAATTGCATATACAGATCATATTAAAATAAAGTATGTTTCTGTTGACCGGTTGATTACTCCATTATAGTTGCCAACAGAGCAACGTACTGTATCATTACAAAGATAATTCTGATACGAAATGCAGAATATTATCTCATAAGCCAATGAAATCGATTGTACAATTTATTCCAAACCGACACAAAAACATGCAATATATATATATATATATATATATATATATATATATATATATATATATATATATATATATATATATATAGAGAGAGAGAGAGAGAGAGAGAGAGAGAGAGAGTCCAAAGACGAATTATTGATCAAATTATAAAGAAAAAGACTTTTGCTTGATATATTGTAATTTAATTAAGATCGTCTTTAAATAATCTTGCATTGCTTTGGCATAAAACAACTTTGCAGAACGTGCTAAATAGCAAACACGAGTTGTAATGTAAAGGTATTCGTGCTGTAATTGACGCAAAGGGCTGCAGTAATCTTTATCGCACTAGAATTTGATAAATATTTTATATGTATAAATCTGTTTGGATTTAACGGCACGGTAGCTAAATAATAACTATATGGTAACAAGTAATAGTATAGTTCGATACTTGCAAATATAATAACTGCGAAAAATATTTTAAGAAGATACACCTCTTGAAATAAACATTTGGCTTGGGACTTTACATCACAGCAATACCAGTGTTATTTATTTTGGAATTCACTGGAATAAAGTACCGTTCCCAAGATCACACTACAGTAACTGAGGTAGGCTTGTCCAACGGTAGGATTCGAACCCGAATCCTTTCTAGTCTTGCACGCTAATCATTGAGTCATTGCTACTCTCCAAAATAAACGTGTAAATAGCGCACAAGTTACTATACAACTTGTCAATTGATTTATATCATGAATAAAAAAACAAGTGATAACATTATACATTCCTTCCAATATTTGAACAGTTCCCTAGAATATATATATATATATATATATATATATATATATATATATGTATGTATGTATGTATGTATGTATGTATGTATGTATGTATGTATGTATGTATGTATGTATGTATGTATGTATGTATGTATGTATGTATGTATGTATGTATGTATGTATGTGTGTGTGTGTATCGCCTCATCTCTGCAATAAGCTATGTATTGGCAATGATAACCGATTATATTTCGGTATGCTGAATTGCAATGATTTGGCCAAATTACTTTACGTTTCTGTTAAAATCTGCAAATACGGAGTACATCTAACAAGTGATTTGTCAGAGCGGAAACATCTTAAACGACGCTAATAGAATGCTGCAAGACATTGTTTGATGTAAAGATTCCGTGAAAGTGCATGCTTTAAAAATACTTGTTAACATCCAGTACTACCTGCGTTGCTATTTGGAAGGAAATAATGCCTACAAGGTATCCATTTACCCGTTCCTTATGACAACTTACGTACATTTATCCGGTATTGATTGCAACCCTAATTCTTGTAAATGCTTTGTTTAATATACTGCCAAACATAGGCTAATTTCGTTGTCAGAAATAATACATTGCATGACATACTACAAGAACACATTTTCTCAATAATGTTTTCAAGGATATACATGTATAACATGACGATTTGCCTAGTATTTGAATACAGTGTATGAAATATGCCATACATGAACAGGCGTTTTACAATACATACAGCTTTCCGTCACACTAATGTGAGCAGGTAACCACACGTACTTATTACTTTCCCCAGTTGTTTCAAATTTTGGGATATTGACTGGTTGTCAAACTTAAAGTGTACCAGGGTTTTAAATATGGAGACGGAATTAGAAGAGATTGTGTAATTTATTTTTGTATGTATGTGAAACTAGTTAAAGGATTTGAGCATGTTACATTGTTTCTGCACATTGTCTGTAAGGACCTGAGCAAACATTCTGAGATATTCTATTTCAAGTATACCGGAGTGAGGGAACATACACATTCGAGACCTCTGAGAGTATCGCTCATTTTGTTATTTTGATGGATCTTTCACCTCTATTTTTTCACAATTGATGCTACTTAATCGGTGGTATATGCGCTCGTTTGTAGCAGAAATACTCGCGTGACGACCTAGTAATTACTTCTCATCTGTTTACACAGTCATTCCGGATTCATATGACAGATATCAAGGCTTATAGCATTAATTATAGAGAAATATAAATATACACCCGACAGTACGTTACGTGGTATCCCTAGTTTATATAGGAGACTGCTTGACTATAGTAGAATTAATATTTAATGTAGTGCAGATAGATAAGATAAACAATGTACATCTACCATATCTAGAAATTTCCTTATTTTAAGGCATTAGAGAGGATCATTTTGACGAAACCAATCCATGCAGTTTTTAATTTCCCTGATTGCTGTACAGTTTCTCGTCTTTTTCAAGAAATTGGCTAATTACTCTGGCTGACTAATATCGTTAAAGCACCTACTCCACATAATCGTCAAATGATCTCTTGAAAAGCTAACAGAGCTTTAAATGGAAAAAAAGGTACTAAGAGCAAATATCATGGGATTATTGCATCAGATATAGATACGTAACGCAAGGGAAATATATACGAAAATGATAGAGGAAATGCAAAATACACATCAGTGTCACGGAATTGTTTAAATCACTTTATTAATTAAATAAATGTACTCGGGTTTCGTTTGTTTTGTATACAACGATACCCGGGGCTAATTTATGAACATTGTACAATATTTTAAAACAGTGTATTCGATTCATACTATTCCGCACGTACGAAGTAGTTTGCGATGGACAAATGGTATGCTTCCAGCACCAAAACGTTGTATGGATCCGTCGTGACTGAATATGTCTCACCGAAAGGCTAAATCTTTACATTACGGAGCTATCTACTTAATAAGTTGCACATCTCCAGCTTGTCGAGTTATGTGACTTGTTTATTAATTTCTTGTGTATAAGATATAACTATTTCACTGCCACGTTTGTATAATTGGCTTAGTAGCTTCGGCTTACGTAGTTGAATGCAAATAGTTGCTACTCTTGTTTGTGACTTAGAAAGAGATTTATATTAGCAATATAAAATTGCATTTTAGCAACCATAGGATTCTTATCGGACACGGTAATGTTCACTCTTTTGCTTTGTAATTATGCTGAAAATTATATATATATATATATATATATATATATATATATATATATATATATATATATATATATACACACACACACACACACACACACACACACACACACACACACACACATTGCTTACCGTTTATAACGTCATTAACGAATATCGTCTATGCCCGTGCAATGCATAAATTCACGGTGTTGGATGTATTTTCAGCTGATCGGAGTCGACGTGGTACCAGTAGTAGAGCTACCGATAGAAGATGAACAAAGCAGCTGTTACACTGAAACATTTCATTCGTATAGGTGAGTGAACAGCGTTGCTGGTCGTGTAGCAGGTGATCGATTGGTGGACGCTGATTGCTTGATTGACCAAAGAATTGAATGGTGGCTGGTGACTACCTGGAATACTGACTGCTTGTGTGCCCGGTGTTACGTGTTTAAGCTATAATAAACCGTAACAAAGAAATAGTGAAAGCAAGATTGTTAAATATAGCAAATAATGTATTTCCCTGGAAAAAGATTTCATAAATGGTGAAAGAACGTACCGTTTTAATAATCAAATCCAAAATTAATCCAAAAATAATCCTCGAACTGAATTACAAAGGTTACAGTAATGAAATGTTCTAATAGATTAAAGGCATACAACCTAAGTTTTTCGACTTTTGTGTTCTTGCAAATGCATGATATTATGAAAAGTATAGTAGAAATAATGAGTAATTACAGGTAATTCAGTTTCAAAAAATGTACATCTGTAAGTTTAATCAATGAAATTATAACGATTTTCTGTACAGATTGCTAATTAATTATGCAGAAACGGAATTTACCGATATTCTCCGAAGTCGCAGTGTCAAGTGACGCGCGTCAACAAATAATGGAAGTCGAGGTAAGCCTGTGATTCTCTTTTGATGTAATTATTGCCTTATCCTTCGTCTTTCCTTCTCCTTAGTTCTTTATAGTCACCCACAATATATGTATTGCTTATAGATTTCTCATTATATATGATAAATTACAAGAAGTAGGCAAAAAAGTCAATATGATGGAAAATCCTGCCAATAAGGGGTTCCTAAGGGGACATTCTTGAAAGTGTTTACTTCTCGTGTTTGTGTGATTCTGTTACGTTGTAAGATAAACCAACTAAAAATATGATAATTTGTATCATTGTAATCAGAACCGCTATTAAAAGGTCTCGCTAAAGTCGCTTCTTTGGCTCAGAATAAAGTTGATCTTTTTGGGCAGTTGCATTACCACATTACGTTCACGTATCCGATAGTCGATGTGATTTGCGCATTTGTTTGTATATTTACACGTTTGCTTCATTGCATAACACAAAAATTAATATTTCCCACATAATATTTAATGAATTTATTTTATTTGGAATTTTTTTTTACTGACAATTTTTTAAAAATTTCTGCAGGACTTCGACCTGGTTGTTTTAGATGAAGTCGTGCTCCTTGTTGCACAGAGGTATATTCAAGATGTCCTGGCAGCAGAAGAAGATAATGATTACAACCAGGGGAAAAGGCATACTGCTAATAGGCAGTTTATTTTATGGACTTAACGGATACCTAAGTACTGGCAGCATACATGTCATTCCAAGCTGTTGTGTATGGGGTATAATGGATAAATAATTTTGGCCAGTACCATGGCTTTACAAAAGGAAGACTTGGATGATCTATCCAAATATATGATGTGTGAATAATATAATTTATGTTGATTTTCTGTTGTATAAAACATTTCTTTTGCAGTATGCAATTTTTATTTTGCATGAACAAGTTTTGTTAAACATTTTTTTTAGCTACCTACCCACTAAAGAATGATTATATGTATGGCTATGTTTTGAAAGCAACTGTGAGGAGACTATTTATTAAAAACATAGGATGAATTGAAGTTGACTTGCATTGTCTTGGGATGCAAAGAATAGAAAAAACAAAAGTACACTGGTGAACATGATTTTAATCGTGCATATACAGTAACACATTAAGTTAAATGATAAATAATGCATATTCATATTGAGTTGAGAAAGCAAAACTTGTTGCAGTGTTTCATGAATACAGATTGGTTTGCAAATATCAACAGAACTACAAACACTAGGATACTATTCTATCCAGACACTGCTCATTAATTACAATATCATGTAATACAAAATGGCTCTGGAAACAGAATAAGGTTTTTAAGACTAAAATACTAGTTCATCTAAAGCAACCTTGAATGCTTATATCACATATGTGGATCATCAGCCATCTTATTACAACTAAATCAAATATACTTGACACCATTTAAAAGCATCAAATTTTCAGTTTTTTAAAATGTGTTCATTTACCATAGAAATAATTATACCCTTTATATGAATACCCAGATGAATGTACACAACTGCATACACTGTAAAACTAACTATTATATATTATGAAATGTACAAAACTTATATAAGTACAAATGTGCACGTACAGGTATAACTTTAATTCAAGAGTACATGTACAGTCAGGCATAAAAAACTGAAGGATATCATCTAAGAATAATTATGGCATATATAGAGGTTTTCCATGTTATTTAGGTTGGGTGGGGTGCTCCCAATATTATTTAAATTATTACAAAAGACCCCCTTGGCATGTTTTTGTGAGGAATTGAAGTAGTGATAGACAGATGCAATGCTCAGAGCCCCCAGTCAGTGGTGCCAACAGTTAAATTAATGAATACACAAAATGTGAAAGTCAAATAAACAACAATTTAATCTCATTAAATAACAGTCATCTCTCAAATGAAATTCAAATTAAAACCCTATCACTCGTCTTTAACTCGACCAAGTTATGACCTATTTTATCATCTGACTTAGTGTAATAGATTTTCCTCTTGTCCTGTGTTCCTACTCGTCTGTATGATCTTTCTCTGGACTGGTAGTCCAATTCCATTCAGTCCATCACACTTCTGCCTCCATTCTTCCTTTTTCTTTGTCTCCCAGAGACTTTTATATGAGAAACTAGTGTACCATTACTATAAATGATTACAGACATCCTATTCCAAAATACTAGACAGTTCAATAGAAATTACATTGATGTTTTAGTACCCTGTGCTTGGTTTCTATGCTTTTGACTCAAGTGATTACCAATTACTCAATGCCAAACTTTAGTACATCACCTAAACAAACTACTGCAGAGAAACAAATATTTAAATTAAGCCCACCCCTATGTATGTTTCCTATTGCATTTTTTTTAAAATTAGGGTAGCTAGGTACTCATTCACACACACACACACACACACATATATATATATATATATATATATATATATAAAATGTACTAAGTACAATGCAAAACTGGCTCAGATATACATATCAAATTCAGGAATGCAGGGGTCATGTTACCAGGCGAGGAGACTTTGACCTCTTGATTTTTTAGACGTAAAATGACTGGTTGTACTTTATACCTTCCTCGATGTACCCATTAAGTTCTGGCAGTGTTGTAATCCAAGGCTACATGTATTTATGCAATGTTGATACCAATTAGCCTATGCAGACAAACAAACTCTTACACATTCACAAGGGTGTTTTAATTGCTAACTGACCTTTAACCCTGTTTGCAGCAATATATCACTGCTGAGTTCATGAAATTGGGCCTACTGCACAGTGATGAAAATATACCAAATTCTGTTTAAAAATTGTAACAGTGTGTGTGATTTGGATTTTTAAGATACCTTTTTCAGTCATATTGCTACGATGTTTGCAGTGTGGCAGTTTATAGTGATATTTAGCACCGAGGCATCATGCCACAGACATGTAGCACGACATCCCACCCAGTTACATTATCCTGACAGTAGGACGACCAGTCCATACACTAACCTCTTAATGCTGAGCACCAAATGAGGCAGCTGTTAATACCATTTTTATGTCTTTGGTATGACTCAGCCAGGGATTGAACCCAGGGATCAAGGCCTCCACAACCTATTGCATCTGAGGTGGATGCTCCTACCACTAGGCCACTGGAACGGTCAACACCAGTATGTAAATAGTAATTTGTTGTTAACAAATATAATCAGTATCATTTTTAATTGATTTCTTTTTTTATAACAAAAAAACCCCAGATGTTAACAGCATTTTTTTCTTTATAAAATTAGTTTGAAACTGTATGTGAACCGGTAATAGCAGACATCGCTGCACCTGTGATAAACCACTTCATTACATTGTATTCTTTAAAAATTGGGCAAATAAATTCAGGAAAATATATAATTTAATTAAAACAAAGTCTAATTATTTTGTGTTAGAAAATTTAGCCTAAATATTTAATAATGAAATAAGAAATATGGGACAATACTATGCTGCGGAATTCGAAACAATGTTGTTAAGCTCAATGCTGTTTTCTGATTTAATTCATTTTCATGAAAATACATACATACATACATACATACATACATACATACATACATACATACATACATACATACATACATACATACATACATACATACATACATACATACATGGATTGAAGTCATTTGCTCCAATGTACATTTTTTCTTCTTCAAAGTATCCTAGAAATCTTTCTGACTGCAATTTTACACAAAACATGTAGAAAATAAAATTATTAAAAAGTACTTTATTATGCAATAATACCGACTTGCAATTACACGATTTTAATCTTGTTACTCCTATAAGATTAAATGAATTACAATGAATAGTTTCTGCTGTTCTTTTTTTTAATACATCATATGGCCAAAATACACTGCATTTACTTCAATCTAAACATACATATAATACAAGTATAAATGCAATGGGTATGAAAAGTTTGAAAAGGTTCTACATCTTGTGGTTCAAATGCATGTTTTTTTAAAAGCATTAAGAACATAATCAACAGTGGTCTGAAGATAAACTGAATCTTGGAAATCAAACAGATGCTGGACTTTGTGGCTCATAGTAGACACTTCAAGAAAGTCAAAGTCTATATGGGTCCATGGTAGGGATCATTTGTTATCATACAATCACTAGTATAGTCTCTCCATAACAATTTGATATCAATAGGTGTTACCTGACTAAAAGGCCTAAATCATTTTAACTTAAAATGAGATTTCTGTTTTGTAACAATCTGTTCTTGTAGGTGGTGGTGGTATTGGAGCAAGTACATCAGATATTCACCTATGATCATTTCTGACCAAAACAACTGGCTGGTTCATTCCAACTCTATCATCTAACCTCATTTTCAATATCAGCTTTCTTTGGGTTTGCAGACCATCTCTCACTTTTTTGTTGAATGACCTTTGATATCTGACAAGAAAATGCAAACATTTCACTGACAATATAATTTTATTTTTTTTTTTAATTCTCAAAAGTCCAAATAAAAACTGCATTCAATTACATGTAACAAATCATTTTGCTACAGATGAAAATGTAAATATAGCAAACCTGTATCTAACCCATATATCATAAAAATGTTTAGATTATTTACAGAATTTTCTAATTACATTAGACTAATTCTAACCAAATGTGGTTTATGAAATTTATTTTAAAAAATTTCTTCTGTAAAAGATTAAATTGTACCACAAACAGATGGTTTATCAACTTTCAGGTAAAGCATTAATATTTTAACGTAAATGAATTATTATGTTAACAAACAAGAATAAAGTTTATTACCTTTTTTTCCATCTGTGTTTACAATCACATCTCTGTCAATATGATTGTTATGATCAAGAGTTACCAACAGATTCCTAGCTCTGAAAGCTGGTGGCTTATATGAATATTCTTTGGAGGCATACAATACAATCAAACATCTGGAAATTCTACAGTTCTGCTGTACTTCTGAAACAAAGTAAAATGACTAAAGAAATAAATTGATTCAGATGCAAAGAACTATTTCAAAATTATAAATCCCAGTTAATCTGTTTTGATGAAAATGCCAGTGTACAGTAGCTTTATACAGGCAGAGAATAATCAATTCATTCCACCCCTGCAAATTTTTTTCCTTGTCACCTGAAATGGGGGTAGGGTATGCATTTGTGGGCTAATTTTGAATACATTGAAATACATCTGCTTCCAAGAATTGTTTGCTTAGATAAATGCCTAGGTGTGCTAGAAACATCATTCGGCATCTGCATAAGGGTAAAAGTTGGATTTTTTTCTTCTTCTGACCCGTCATTTTCCTCCTGGCCACTTTTTACTTCCAATCCCCAATTTATCCTACTTCTGAAAATGTTTATCTGTCTGTGTATAGCTCAGACCGATATGAATTAGACTGCAAGCAAAAAAGTAAAAATTCAGGAAACAAAATCTGATTCCAACAATGGGCATGTGCACAAAAATCGGGTAAAGCTTGACCCCTCCCTCCCTGTACACATGCATACTTTATTTTTTTACACACACCTCATCTGAGTACATGCAATTGCCCTCCCCATTCTGTAGAACAGCCTATATTTAATCCACACAGAAAAGATCAAGGATTAATAATATTATGTATTTAATATAACAGATAGTCCACCAATGTTGAATGTCTGGCTGCATCAAATAAATAAGCTGTGTAACTTTAAAAAGTTTGTTGATTTTCCACTAAAACTCAAACACCAACTGAACCCAGTCAAGCAGGTTACATATTAGACAAATTACTATCGAGGTATATGTGTAAATACATAATAAGCAGACCTCCCACCCCCATACACAAGCATATGCATTTGGGTAACCCCCCCCCCCCCCTTGCCCTCTCCAAGTGTACTAAACGGACAAACCATAACTATGGCCTTAGTGTGGTTTGTATTTATAATACAATGTATTCATATTCTTACAATGATAACCAGTATATCTTCATTTTTTCAATTACGCATCAATACTATATTTAAGATATATTGTAATTACACATTTTTAACTTGTATGTTCATACACTGCAAAGAAAGCTTTTGTGGGAGCAATTTTCTGGTTTATACACAAATGCCATCCACAAATACCAATACATTACTATACATGTATATATATGGTTGCTTTTTAGTATACTTAACACGAATATTCTCCTTTTTTGTATGTATCACAATTATTTTTGTTAGTATACTTTCTCAAATGGGTTGATAAAACTTTTAGACTTTTCCATCATAACACTTTCCTTCTCCTTAAGTTTTTCAACTTCAGACAAGACTGAATCCCTTAAAATAAAATTTTGAAATGTGTAAATACTAATGTTGAACTTGGAAATCTTTAGTTTTGTATCAAAAGAAAGCATTATCATTTATCTTGGTTATTATAATGGGAATGATAATGCCTCAAGAAATAATAATAATAATAATAATAATAATAATAATAATAATAATAATAATTTATTTAAAGGGGTGACTTATTTAGTCAAAGACTATTCTCACTTGAGACTAACTAAAATACAAACAGCATGATGAGGAACATATCAATAACAAAAATGACATGTGCCAACAATTTACAACAAAAATATTATTCTAAATAAAACAAATCATATTTTAACAAAATGTACAATCTTTTCCGACTGCAAAATATTAAACTAGTATAGAATGATACATTTCCAGGTGCATCTACCAAAATATTTGTAAACTAGTAAATATACATAAAATTTAATAAATTGTAGTAATACTTACATAGATGCCATATCTGATTCTGATGTGGTTATATCAGAGACAGCAGGAATTTGTATCCTATGAATTGTTGGCCCAGGTGTAGAAGTTGTGGCCATGTCTTCTGTGACATTTTTCTGATGTTTTCCTTGCACTGCCATTCAATTCATTACCTAATATAGCAAGGGAAAATAAATGTTTTATTAGACACAATAATAGTATATACTTTACAAATAATAATATGCATAATATATACTTAACTGTATTGCATTACTTTCATTTACAGCCATCACCATTTACATTATATATAAATTTTTTTTATTTAAAAACAAACAAAAAAAACAAGTGACTGCTTGCCTCTAAATAAAGTCTTATGGTTGCGATCGAAAATGATGATCATTAATACCCCTTTCATGGCCTCAAAAATAGCAGCAGTGGTGTACGTACATGCGGTTTTCAGCGATATTGTTGCAGGGCTGTGACATTTTATTTCAAGCTAAATGCCAGTTTATATAAAATATGTTATTTTCAGAGTTTTGATAAAGATTTAACAATACAGATATAAAATAGCGGTATAAAAACATTGCAAAATTGAGACTCACCATGACACCAGTATCCAGCAAGAATTTGGCGACCTCTGGATTATTTTCTAGGCTCAAAGTGGACTTCTTTTTATTCCATCGTTCATGCTGGTCACCAATACATATGCATGTGCTGACATAATTTGCCCAAACAGCTTTTTTTCCCTCCTCCTTTCAGAATCTAAGTGTTGGTTTCGATCTAGTTGCAGACACGCCATTATTTTTGTAAACACGTGTTTGCGCATGGCTAAAATTCTTAATCTTCGGGAGAGGTCAACACAGAGGTTACATGAATATAGGCGTGGCAAATAGCGAATTTTTGTCTGCAGACAATAATTGAAAATCGCGTATTTTATCACAAAATTTACCGATACTAGCCTGATTTCGGCCTCAGAAACAGCCTGAATCGTAATTTTTCAACTAAATAAGTAATCACGAACTGAAAAAAGAACAAAATAATTTCATTCGTTTTAACTTAGGTTGTATGCCTTTAAAGGTTGAGTCCTAAGCACAATCTAACAACAAATAACTACTTTGACCTCTAGCAAATTCGACATGAGTTTGTCCAGCTTCTGTTTAATATTTTCTGAATGTTAGCCGATATGCTTCGGAGGACTAACGCATAACGCCTTAAGATGAAAGCGTTGCCCGCATAAATGTCACCCTTTGTTGACAGTGAATGAGTCCATTGCTCTCTTGGTCATTTCAAATTTTCGGCACTTTTTTTAAAACGAGTTGAATATTAGTCTTCTTCTCTATCGCTCAATGAGGGCAAGATCATAACTTAAATTTAGATTTGAAGTATGACTGTAGTTTTCACTTGCCAGCTCCATTTCTGTCTTTCTACATTCACATTCCCTCTCGTCCTCATTCCTTCGCATCCGAATCTCTCTCTCTCTCTCTCTCTCTCTCTCTCTCTCTCTCTCTCTCTCTCTCTCTCTCTCTCTCTCTCTCTCTTCTAAATTTGCATTGTTTTTGTCTTTCTATTCTAAGTGCATTTGTTTTTCTTTCTTATCTAACTACATTTCCATTTACTTTTCTTGCAACTGCATTTGCATTTGACTTTTTTTCTGTTTGTCTTCTGCTTGCATTTGTTTTCTTGAAACTGCATTTGGATTGGTCTTTCTTATACTTGGTCTTCTGCTTATATTTGTTTTTCTTCCTTTCTTTCCTAACGTTCAAGCTTCCTTACCTCCAATTCCATTTGGTATTTTAATTTTAGTCATTTTACCTTTATATCAGAGCCTGATACAGACGTATTGATCGAAACTAAAACAATTTCATCCAAAAGAAAAGATGGGGGAGTAATCGTTTATATCATGTACTCCTAACATGACCATGAAGAGGGCCACTTTAAGAATAAAAAGATGTCCCATATTAACCTTTATATCAACAAATAAGTGTAACATAAATGTATATATTTGCATGGTTTTCACTAACCTTGAATCACGTTTAGGATCTAGGTCACCACTAGTTGTTTACCACATAATAATTTGGTCAACCAATTTTCTGGGAAAACGTCATCTTCAGTGAGTAAATTTACATTACAATAACATCTAATGAAAACTAAACCAGAATTTAAAAACTGACAAACAAAATTAAATTTAATATAATCAGATCTAAAAAAAACACATGTGCGATTAGTAGCCAAGTGTGCAGGTGACGGAGTGTGTACCTCTGTCATGTAATCTTTTAGCCGGGGGATAATTTTGGGGTTTGTAATACCAATTGTTTTGGGATTGTACATATATTGTCTATGATATATATTGTTTTGTTTTCATCATTTTACTAATTGATTAAATTACCTAATTGTCACTGTTGGAAATGAATTCATTTTTACTCTTTTGAGTATAAAACATAATTATTTATGTCGTGTGAGATTACTGTGGACCATTCACCTTTGCTGTAGTATGAGGTTCTTGCGGATTATAATAACTTCTCTGATATCTTGATCTTAAACACGCACGTATTAATCATAATTATTTTTTATACGAACCATTTATCATTAATCATTGTATTTATCACAATCGAAAGTGGGTTGTTTTAAATCCGATATCCAACCCAAATATCTTGTCACAATTTGACATAGGTGTGGAATACAATATAATCATTCAGCGCATACACGGCATGATAATACAAAGGCAAACACAGAATATAATGAAATGAAAATGGAAGGTATGAAATACGATTCAATTGTGATTAATACAAATCTATAGATGTTGGGGATATATTTCCAAAACATAGGATGTCTATTTATGTGTGATCCATATTTAAAATCCATTGAAGTTTTATGCAGTTTTAATATCTTTCCTGTTTGGTTATTCTGTCTTTTGGACTGATGCGCAAATTGTCAGAATTTGGATCCAACTGCATTCGTTTATGTTTTCATTCCCTGACAACCCTTTGTGCCTGGTTTAATATAGGTTTATTCTCTGCCGTGGCTTCTCCGGTGGCCTAGTCGTTAGAGCATTTTCCTCAAATGAGTAATGTCAAGGGTACGAACTCCGGCCGATTCATACTAAAATCTTTTAAATTGGTCAGAATAGTTTAGAACTGGTCAGCCCGGTGTCAAGATAAAGTGACTAGGTGGGACATCATGCTATATGACTGCGTTATGATTCCCCAAGACCCGCAAACTGCCACACTGCAGACAACGTAGCGATATGACTGGAACAAGTGTTGTTGTGATACAAATCGAGATCACACTCTCAGATTTGTCATGATCTGTGCTTTCGTCCAGTAACGAGACCTTCACAAGGTTTGGATGATGTACACGTTTTAGTCTATAAAGACAATTTCTAAAAATATTACTGTATGTCTTCCAATTTTAGGTTAACATAAAAAAAAAAAAACGGATCAATACTGTTAGATTAAAACAAGGCGTGCGTTTTTAAAGCATATAATATGTCCATACATTGATGATCGATGTAAGATGGGTGAAAGGTGTTTGGAGTTGACTGAATAGAACAAATGTACGTGAGCCTAATGAGTTAAAATCATGTCAAACATGCTTTCCTATATGATTGATATCTAATGGAGAAATATTAAGCACTTTGAACTGTTACATAATATGCTAAAGAATAAGGATAACAATTATAAAATATATAGGGCGAAGATTAAAATTTGCCTTGAAAGTTTCATTCCATCAATGTTTCCAGTTTTTTAATGCATTTTAAAGATAATATCTCAACGCAATATAACATGTGGGACCATTTGCAGGAAACAATGATAAATACTAAGCTTCCTACTTAAGCAAAAGGCGTAATATTATGCATCGATGTGTCAGAGAGAAGAAATAAATTCTATACAGCCTGGATTAGATCGCTGTTTGTTAGTGAATTCCAACTTTCTTCTGTTTAATGTGTCTTTCCTCTGCCACCTTTGAGCGCAATCTTGCGAACGAATCTATTGTCTGTTGATTTGTAATGGAAATTGATATGCAACATAATCGCAATTCGGCTTACATCTAACGAGTACCTGTCAATTATCACAAATAGCATTTTCAATCGCTAAGGAAACAAGAAATTCTTCTATACACTGGTAATTGAGGTTGAAAATCAGTACACAGTACGTTTATTGGAAAGTTAAAAATTAAACCGTCCATATATAATTTAACAAACCAACCAATAACAAACTTATTCGTTCGGCTACAAATCCTGAAATTGGACGTATCGAATTTATTTATCGAATTGAAACAGCTTTACTTCAGAAATGTAATATTTAGCAGTTATATTTAAAAACGCAATTCATTTCATATATAAAATATAACACTGTTATTAAAAATGAAGAAATTATTTCAAGCTAAAATTAGAACTGTGAAGTTTGTAAAAGCTATTAACGTCCCAACAACCATTAATGTATGCACGGATAATATGGCAACATGCTGTACAAATCTACAATTGTGTCAATTGCTGGGTTACATTCGTTTGTAATGTAGTAATGTATTAACAGCTTTCGTCTAGAACATATCATCTTTCAATTAAAAGATCAGGAAATGACATTAAGTTGTATATTGGTAATCTGGCTATTCAAATACGATAAAACCGTACAAAATTTTTTTTACGTCTGCACAATATATATATATATATATATATATATATATATATATAGAATATATGTATAGTATGTAGGCTGTATCAATGATATACCACGAGATGTATAAATATTTCATTAAAAGGAAACGAGGCTTGCCCGAGTTTCCTTTTAATGAAAAATTTATACAACGAGTGGTATATCAATGATACAGCCTACATACTATACATATATTTTATTTATATCACATACAAATACAAATATTTGCAAGTTGGAGTTACGATGTGCTCCTGATATATTGCCCGAGTAAATGACCTCCTCACAACCAAGTGGCTGTCTGCTACAAAATCTAGTTCTACAATTTTTCTTGTTATTCACAATCACATATTCAAATTGATAAGTTGATTGTTTTCTTTTTCATTTTCTTTTTTTATTCACATTTATTAAATCAATATAAGACACACACATTATTTAAACATAAAATATGTTGTTGTGTTGGTTTTTTTTAATGAAGAAAGTAGTGCACTGCAAACACGGTGATCTTATTATAGACTATGCATGTACTGTCATTGACCTACTGTCGTATGGAAATTCGCGTGGAATATAAACGAATTGGAATCACGAACCAACAAGAGGTAATTAAAATATTTTAATATATTGACAGTTCAACTAAGTCATCATTTTGATTTAATTAGCGATTCTACAGACTAAACATCTCTCTCTCTCTCTCTCTCTCTCTCTCTCTCTCTCTCTCTCTCTCTCTCTCTCTCTCTCTCTCTCTGTACGTCTTGACTAACATTGCCATCATTCACAGGTCCAGAAACATCGTCGTATGACACAAGCAAAAATCCACAACGCTTGTATTTTCGTGTATTTTTGCTCCAGAGAGGGGGGAGGGGGGGGGGCTGGCGACCATTTGGACAGTTTTATATTTAATTATTAATACTCGATTAAAACGGGTTTCAGAAACAACAACAAAGGCTTAAAACACAATACAGTATGTGCGCATCGTAACCGACAAATTTAACACTTAGGCCTTGTGTGTCGTCTGACGATTGCAACTATGTATCATTGATATTATAAATACTATAGATAAATCCCAAGGAAAGCGTAAGCATAGGTTTACGAGGAAACAGAGTACTGTGGGTTACTTGGTACAAGTTCAGCTTTAATGTTTTCGTCCAGCGCAATATATTTCTCTCTCACTCCAGATTTGTGCTTATTTTGCATGAGAGGGGGAGAGGAAAAAGACAGGATTCCGATGAAATTGTGTACCATTTTAATATTTAGAAAACAAGGACTATTAATATTTGTGTCGTTAATTTCATGTCATTTATGATTAATGAATGAGTAGAAATTCTTCATAGAGCTATTGGCCTACGGTAGAAAGAATGTTTATATATTCGTATTATTGCGCTATGGGCGTATCACTATTTGATATACTAATAGTATTGGTATATAGATTTGCTTTATACCAACACTTTAAATGCCATGTTATTTTTAACGTATGTGGTATAAATATATATATATATATATATATATATATATATATATATATATATATATATATATATATATATATATATATATATATATATATATATATATATATATATATATATTTATATACGCATACAAACATACAAGTTATCAGAATAACTTATATAGATCCATTTATGTCAAAATTCGTCTGTGAACAGAGGTGAGTTTTTACATCTGTCAGTCCACATTTGAACCAAGTTTGTATATATTATAGATTCTATATCTATGTAACAGATATATTATATATTTATGTTTCCCCACTCCGCCATCGAATAAGCAATATCCTAGTTTTAAATCGTAATGTTTTTCTTGTTAATTAGTTCTTCGCAATTTTGCTTATTATGATATTGTTATACATGACATAACAAACCCCTTTGTGGGTAACATATCTATATTCAGACAGCCGGAAACATCTTTGCTCAGTTTCTTTTCTCGAGTAGAGTTCAGAAGTGGCCGCCAAAATGTTCATTCAAAACAAAACATTCCATAAGTCTGGTTTAAAAATGTTTTTTCATGATCCCTGTCAATCATTGAAATGGATAATTTACAATATTTTCCTGTGTGTTTTCAGACCAATCAGAAAAGTGACAATTTAGCATGTGGCAATATCACAAATATGACACCTCACATACTATAGGAAAACAATACCATAGATGTGATAAAAATAACATTTTGAGATAGGATCTGTATATTGTTTGTAAAGCCTTAAATATTTTGATTGATTGTTTTTATTTTTGATTGTATTTCCTGTTCAGCGTGATCACCATGACCTGTATGTATTGAATTATCCTAAGGAAAGTTTACGGGTATCTTGGGACATTCAATTAGCAACTGTGGCGTGTACAGACGTTATTATTGGTGCTGTTGGGAGAAAAATATCGGAAATCCTGACTCACAAACCCAATTAACCCTAATATCAAGCCAAAGCCGATGTGCAGGCGATGATATATTACTAGTAGTAACCGCACGGTATATCGGACCCTTAGATATATGTCCATACTATGTAAACTTGTAACCATATAACAAAAACCATGAAATTGGAAAATATAAGAAACATGCTGGAAACATATAAGATACAAAACATTATTAGGACTCTAAGTTCGTTCCTGCAGTCGAAACGTGTGTTTTAAGAGCACTCTTAAAAGGGATCACTGTGTCATTGCGTCTAATTTCAATTGGCAATTCGTTCCACATCGCTGGGCCCTGGTATGCAAACGAACGTTGTCCATATGACTTCGTTTTTATAGTCTGAACAATGAGTATACGATTGTCAGAGCGTAAGGATCTTGCTGGTGTATACACATGGGTGAGGCCGGATAGGTATGTTTCACTGGAGTTTATCAGTAAAACATAGCACAGAGAAACATATTTTGTTCCTGATTCTGTCTCGAATGGATAGCCAGTATAAGGTACAGAACAGTGGTGATGTGTGCTCTGATCGAGGTACTCTAAAGATGATCCGAACAGCTGTGTTTTGAACTTTTTGAAGTTTTCGGAGTAGATATTGTGACGAACCAGACAGAAATGAGTTACAATTGTCCAGTCTTGAAAGTACGAATGAACACACAAGTGTGTTAGTGGCATCAACTGAAAGATATTTGCGGATGGAACTGACGCGTCTCCGTTCAAGATATGCAGCCTTGCATGTGTTCATGACATGATGGTGCAATGTGAGAGTACTGTCTAGAGTAACACCTACGTTTCGTACTGACTGTTGGTGTTGCTGATATGTATTGTCTAAGGTAAAGTATGTGAATGAGAAAGGCTTTGTGTAGTGATCAGAATATCCCCAGTTGTATCATCATTCAACTGCAGCTTGTTTCAGGTCATCCATGATTTCACATCCGAAATGCACCTCTCTACTCCATGGATGGTAGCATCAACTTCAGTTGGGTGGCTAGACTTGAATATTTGGGTGTCATCAGCATACAATTGGTGCGACACTGGTTGAAGTATTAATAAAGTAAAACATAACTTACATTACCCAAGACATATAAGACTAGCTTGTGACTCTGTTGGAATTGTGATTCATGTGGGTGTCGATATTGGGTTCATATTGAACTTTACGTGATTACGAGTCTATATTCACTTGTGATCACGGTCCTTGCAGAGATTACCGCTATTTATCCTGTAAGTTAACATTATAAATCCTAAATTAACTTTAACAATAATATATACTTAATCAATAATTATGTATAAGACTAGCCTGTGACTCTGTCGGAGTCGTGATTTGAGTGGGTGTCGATATTGGGTTCATATTGAGCTCTACGTGTTTACGAGTTTCCATTCACTCATTATCACGGATTTGGCAGAGATTACCGCTATTAATGTGATAAATAAATGTAGCCTGGGTATAATTCTCCCTACTAACATCACCCTCTTTTTTAAGCTTTTCTGTCAGAATAAAAGCTAATGGCACTTAATATTCAAAAATTATTCGATAACAACCTTGAACTGGACTTCAATGAAAGTGAGAATTGCATAGACAATATTCAAAGGATAATAAATGGAGCCATTGATGCTATCACTGACATCGAGGGAAACGTGGAGGACCAGACTACAGAACAGCCCTTCTTAGGGCTATTTAATGTTCATTGTTGTGATTGTGCTGTACTGTATCTTTTTCCTACCCTTGTATCTCTTGGGAATAGGGGAAGATTAGTGGAACGGTGGGGACACAGGCTCTTTTCTATATAGGAATCGCCTGGATTAGTGTACGCACATGTATACAGCCTGGTACATCTCTGTGCCTAATCCAATCAGTCCCTCTGGGAAGCTGGTGTTGACCCATTTCCCTCCCCCTCTTTTTCTAAATCTCTATGTCTGTTTGTTTGTATGACCCTGTCGGTTTCTCTGTTACATGTTCTTAGATATTGAATTCTCGCAATATCGATTGGTAAGAGAATTCCATTTGACTAACCAAACATCAAATCTCAAATATGACCATTTCGGATCACACCCAACCAAATTCACATCTTAAAACAACCTAACCTGAATAAACTTAAACAGTCACTCTGACACCCTAGTGTAGGTATTTTGTTTTTTCTTAGGGTGAATTTCCCTCTTCGAGAAGGGATTTTCACCGGCCAGTAGGATGGTGGTGATTTGTACAGTACACTTTGTACTTAATTAGGGGCATAGTGATAAGCGTTAGGAAATTCCGTAACTTATATATCTCGACACAATTGCACAGGTGGCTTACACATAATTGGAGTAGGGCATCCACTAGTATAACTGGATTAAATTTGAAATAAATCAAAGGGACTGCAACCTCATGGACAACACATACACTCACTTACATATATGACCTTATTAGAAAATATAAGGTAGTCTTAATCCAGGACTATCAGGCCCCCGCAACACAATGTTGCAATAATAATGAAATACAATAAATACCATTAAAACAATTCACATCACAACATAGTATAGCACTTCCACTTTGGCACATGTCCTATGGGGTTGCAATTATTAACCTAGGGTGTGGCGCCTCGTGTTTCTTTGTTGGGGTCCGGGTGTATGTGCGGCGCTGCCTCTGCGTGTGGGACGACGATGAATTAATTTCCGGAATCCTTTCCGCCTTTGCCTCTTCCTGCTGACCTGCCGATGAAGTTGATAGGGGTAGGTGTGGATGGGTCTTGCCTACTTGCCCCAGGGCTTCCATTTATACCGATAGTTACTTTTTAGTAATTCGGTATAACGCCCAAAATGAATAAGTGTACTACTGTGCACATAAAAAGGGTAAATAAATGTCCAGCGATATGCTGGATATAAAAGTTGCCCAAATGTTCCTAGTGAACGGTGGCAACTTTAAAACACCAACTAGTCAGTCAGTCAGTCAGTGTACATAATGAAGCGAACATATCCAAGAATAGACCCCTGTGGAACACCACAACATAGATCAACTGGGCTGGAATGTATTCCATTTGCAGATACAATTTGTGTCCTGTTGGCAAAGTAGGGCTTTAACCACTGTAAAGCTGAATTCTGAATGCTAAATACATGCTGGAGACGGTGAAGTAATATATCATAGTCTGTGTCAAGTGCTACAGACAAATCAAGTAGGGTGAGGACTGTAATCTTTCTATTATCCAATGCAGTGAGAATGTCATTAAATACTTTCAGAAGAGTAGTGTTGTACTGTAGCAAAGGCGATATGCAGACGGTGCATTCCTAACAAGACTGTTTGAATTCAAAGGAGATACAAGTTGAACAACTGTTTCTAAGATTGCTGATATGAATGGGAGATTAGAAACTGGGCGGTAACTCTTTAAATCGTTATGGTCAAGTATTGGTTGTTTCAGCAGAGGCTTTACGATGGCAGTTTTGAAAAATGATAGGAATTACCCCGATGTGAGAGAGAGAGAGAGAGAGAGAGAGAGAGAGAGAGAGAGAGAGAGAGAGAGAGAGAGAGAGATTAATAACATCAGTTAATGAAGGCATTGGGTCTAAGCACTCAAGCAGCAGTGATGTCGGAATTGGATCAAGTTCACAAGACTTTGGTGCACTTTTCATCACGATTGTCCGTACTAAATCAATAGAGACAGGTTCATATGTTCCTAATGGTTGTCGCTGAAATTCTGTATCATAACTCTAAGGTGACGAGTCAACTGACATTGTGTTGTCAAGCGAATCTTTAATGGTTTGTTCCTTGTCACGGAAGAAATTTACAAATAGGTCTGGAAGGTTTACTGGAGAGAAGGTAGATGGAAGCAAGCGAATGGTAGGTTGGATTGAGCAAAAATTGACAATTCAGCTCCGCGGTGATGCCTGCTAAAAGACATCGCCGAAGAGCAGAGGGGCTTCGGCTTTCCACCAGACTCACTATTCATAAACAAATATATGAAGCTGCTAAGAAGAACGTCATAACAAGAGTCTATTTCGCAAAATTATCCCACTACAGTACTTAGATCACGGAGAGTTCCAGCTGCTCAGAACTCTTCAAGATAACTAACACTATTATAGAATATTATCATCACGTCTATAAAGTAACTAGTCTAAAATGTGACCAAATGTATGGGTGGGTTGCTTAACTGACTGTTTATGGTTGAAAACATGACTGGAATCTAGGAGTTTTGACCCGTATGGGTTTCCAGGAATGTCAAAGTGAAAGTTGAAATCTCCAAGAATAGTTAGGTTGCCGCCAATCGAATTTCCATACTCCAGAAGATTTGGAAACTGCTCCAAAAGAGAGATTCAGTCAGCTTGTTTTTTCTACTAGGAGGAGGACGGTAGAGACATTAAAAATGGACTGACCTATGTTCCAGTATGAGTGTTGTTTGGACTAGTTCAAACGATGTGTGGCATAAATTGAAGGTTGTGTTGTACGTAAGGCATTTTATCATGGAATTATATGTGATGACAGCAATTCCACCTCCGCGATAGTTGCGGGGGAATAACTTGATGGAGTAATCGGTGGGTGTTAAATCAGCGCACTTGGGTTCGTATATATGTATGTACACAATACCTTGTGAGAAATTCCACTTTACTGAAGTCCTCACAACCGTAATATATTTTAAGTACATGAGTTTCCATATACGCTCAAAATCATTTCAAGCGTATAAAGTCATCATAACCATGTTGTCAGTTCAAGTATACAGCTGTCCACCTAACTTTTTATACCATATCAAGTGTTTAGGATGTCCACATAACCGGATCACCATGTCATATATATGGGTGTCTATTTTATCGTTCTTCATGTTATGGCGCTGTTGATTTTCTTAATGTATGCATCAATGTATACGTTGGTCGAATCATCCAAAATATGTTTGAAACGTATACCAGAATTATTGCTTTAATTTATGGCACGAATTTGTTA
This sequence comes from Unio pictorum, assembly GCA_030141615.1. NCBI lineage: Eukaryota > Metazoa > Mollusca > Bivalvia > Unionida > Unionidae > Unio > Unio pictorum. The sequence goes on from JARLTB010000293.1 coordinate 1,565,940, forward strand.
CGAATGTTAAGACAAAGTACATGTTTTCAATGAAATTTCTTCGTGTTGTAATAATAAGGAAAATAGCTATCAATTCACATATATATATCATCGGAATCATAACGATCTATCATAAATAGTCTGGAATATACATCATTGGTGTCATTCAAAAAATATACTTTGCGTGCAGATGGGTTATGAACTACTCTTCACAACTGCTCGTACAGTTTTTGTTTGTCCTTTTATTCATATGACAAGTATTTATGGAATCGTTTAGTGCAGATACAAAAATAACACAGAGATGTTTCTTGCATTCCTTATTGATTATCCTATTTGTAGTTTTCATTGGTAATATTTAAAGGTTTTTTTTATTGTTAAAGAGATATTGCAAATATTCACATCGGTACTGAGAAGGATTTGCAACACCGTCCATCAAATATATACTTTTTTATGTTTTCGTTAAAATCGTGAACAATAGAAGACACCCATCTAGTAACATCTTAAATTAGTAATGTACTCTCATGTATAGCCTTTAGATATGGTTATGCAAGTAGTATTGAATCCTCAGATCTGGGTATTATTAACGCAAACGTAAAGGGTTTCAACTCCATTATCACCCTCCTGTGATGAACACATTCCCTATTTAGTCAGCAATCACAGACCGGTTGTAAATCATCCCTCCGATAAATACTGATGTAACATCAGGCCTAACTTTGCATTTTTATTTTGAGTTATATATTAAATTTAAAAGCGTAAGTTTTTTCTTTTTCATTAACTTCCCTTGCTTTAGGTTCTTTTCTTAACGCATTTTCTTCTCTTACTTGTGTGCAATACAGTTTTTGTATTCCGACTGCCGCCGTAACTCTGAATGGATATAAGTTTGTTTGTGTTTTCCTCATTCAGCAATTTATCACTCACAGTGTCAATACTATCATAGCTTTATACTTTTTTTTTAATCGTTGTTTTACTTTTTGGTTTAAATGTTTTCTCTGTAATATGTTCGCCACTTGAACTTTAGGTAGCATTCCTTTTCGAAGAGAATGTGATCATTATTTTGAACATTGTGGTGGTGCAATGATGCCTATAATTATATGATATTTGAATGTACAAACGGAAATATGCAATTTAGAGCAGATTTCAGGTTTTCAGGTTTCAATGCACTGATATATTACCTGAGGCTAAATAAATACTAATGTGTTATTTTGAAGATGGACATTTTGGACCGCTACATTCTAAATTTTCTCATTTCTTGCAATAAATTCGTGATATTGTGACTGTAACGTATAAGTGTGTATAACCACCGGCAAAGTAACGATTATTATGGTAGATTGCCTGTCCCAGTAAATATCTGGATCATTTCGTTGGGATTCTTGTCAGTGAAACTCGTGCAACGCTGGTTCTTCTTCGTATCTACTGTTGATATTTAATAAATATAACTGCAACAATTTCTGAAACGAAGACCGGCAATAGCGGATGATTGCTCTGGAAATGCCACCTACACACCTAAACCAACACTTAGATTTCAGTATCTAACATTGGTGATATGCAAATTGTGACATTGTTGTACAAGGATCGTTTACTCATGTGGTGATCTAGAATCTTCATGATTTTATTGTTGGTGTTTATTTAGTAGCACTTAGTATAAAGTATGTTTCATTCACCTGGCGAACCTTCGTTTTACAACGTTGTCTGTTCTGTGTCAAGTTATACTTCGTTAGTTACTGATTATACCTCTAAACAATGCATTTCCATTTCAGTTGAACAATGACCATTGATTAGTGACACACTGTTCGTTTGATTTGTGAATCACCTTTTAACTTGACCAGATTACTCTAAAATAAAACGGGGATATATTTATCAGTTACCTGTTTGTGAAATACAAACAAGTTGAAAAAATGAGCACCAGCGTAAATGTTAACGTTTGGATAAACGATGTCATTGGAAAATATTTATTGTTTACTGGCATGTTCATCTGAAGTTCGTGCTTTAGGCAAAGGTCACCACAAAGAGGAGTCATCAACGCAGAATAGACCACAACACAACTCGAATACTCTTGTTGTAAACGAAAAAAACAATTATGGTGAAACCCATATATGGAACCATTGTCAGCTCAGTTTCTTCTCAAGAAATTTCATAAGTAAAGATACATTTGTCACAAACGTTTGCACCCTCCAGAACGCAATTGCAATTTTAAACTAATAAATAGCAAATATGTTGAACGCGAACATACATTCAATCTCTACTTGAAGTAATTAATTGATTTCCAGTACAGATGTTCACTTTATACATATTATATACCGGTCTGAACGAGGAATGTCTTTATGATACGCTTACAAAATAAAACTTTCGTTAAAAGCTATATATAACATGCTATCATTGTGAAGCCGATATCTATCTGCTTCGACGATAAAATCGTAAAGTTCCTTGTAAGTTGTATTCTGTCGCTCTGGACATGTTTGCTCAAAGACTGATATAAACTAGTTATTTTGAATATCCATTTATATTTATGAAAGCCAGTGGCATTGCTTTTCTTTTCATTTCAGTTTACAACAGTGATGCACAATATTAACCATAACATACAGCAGTCTGATCCAAAGTAATAAAGCTCGATGCCAGCGTAATATATTTGAATCACTGACAGTCAATAGCTTTTACAACCCCCAAAACATTCCAAAATTGGTTGAATTTATTTGTCCTAACGGAGATGATACTCTTAGATAAATTTCGCAAGAGAGTTTCAAACTTCATGTACCACCAGTCTGTCATAATAGATTTCATAGCCGACAATGTAGATATGATTTATCAAAATAAAAATTAAAAAGTTGAATACTCTCTTTGATTAAGGAAATTGTCTTGGGGGAAATTAGACTTAGATTTGACTTTGAAAGGGCAATGCAGACAACATTCAGGTGCACTTGTCCCTCAAAACACGTATCAAGGGGAAAATCAAAATCGATTATATATCATGCACAAACATTCATCAATGCAAATAAAAGGACCTTAAATAACGAATTTAAATAAATGTCATACTGAATTATGCACATAGTTGCATCAATGCAGAGAAAATGACCGTAAATAAGAAAACAATGCGTTATCCATATCTATTTTGTTCTATTCAACTTATTCATATCGTCATGTACTGTTATTGAATTATTATCCACTTATTGAAGGATGAAAGATATGCAGATTGATTGAAATATCTGAGTTTGCTGCAAAGATATATATCATAAGAGAACAAAAATGTGTATGTATATAGGAGCTCGATGGTGAAGGATGTGGATTTGTTATGCGTTTGTACGTCTTTGTTTGGCTGATTGTATTTCACCACTCGTGCGAAGGCTGGGCCAGGGAGGCGTGTTTCCAGCTTGTACAAAATTCTGGTCTTTGGATAGGGGATGTTATAAGTGTACTTTACCCTCTATTTACTTCTATTGTTTCCAGGTATATCAATCCATGTAACTGGTGTGGTGCTCCTTCGTACTTTCTGGAAATTCGAATCCGGTTCTGCGGGGAAACGGCATCCATCGCCCTGACTGTCAGCACCGACCCCTATACCATCTCAACCATGCACACATATTAATGAGAGACATGCACTTATGTATGTTTTCATGTTCTTTCTTGTAATTCTGCTTTTAGTTGGTTATCTTGTAGGGAAAATATTCTGAAAACGTTTTGATGATACTTCATCTGTCCTGGTAATAAATACCAGTCAAAAATTAATAGGATTAGTTCATGCGCCCAATTTTCTAACACAGTAGATGTGGTTGTTCCTATACTAATCTTTTACGTTCGTTCTTCTCAGAGTAAATAACACTATAATATGTATTAAAGCAGTGAGTATGTCCTAACTCAGATACACCAGTGTCCAACTAATGTGTATGCGACCACATTTTAGATGATATATTTAAATTTGTTTTAGTCCTGTTTCACTGTAAAGCTTCCCATTACATATCAACGAGATTATGCAAAATTGCGATAATCTAGAGTGGTTTGGAGCCTCAATATTTAATTTAACTAATATACCAAACCTTCTGCAACCTGTTAACTTATCTTACGAGAGTAGAGAACTATATTTCGAGATGTCGATGGTCTATCAATAGGTATGGATAAATATACCACCTGCAATCTGAAAAGCCTAATTATCATTCTAAGCTGAAAATGCAACATGGTAGACATGTGTCACTCAAAATTCGGATTATATTTGGCGATACAAGTAAAGTGACCTTTTTGTGCATGTTAGTTGAAATTTAATTTAAAGGAGTTATATTAAGCAGAGACAAATCCCGTTTCCAATGGATTCGTCATATGTTCAAGAATAATACCAAGTGACTATTAGCAGTATTCGAAAATGTACCATCCTTCTTTCTAGTTATGGTCAACACTGTATTATAATAATAACATATCTCCTCAAACACTAATTTCGTTGTCAACAATATGGTATTTGGACAGAACTACACTATATTAGATAGACGATGATTCAATCTTTGAATCATTAAGTATTGTATTGCATGCGTTCATTGTAATATATATTTGGTTTATCGTTCCAAAGTGCCGTCTTATACTACTATTCTATGATTGCACAAATTTCATCATTAAAATTCAAAGATACATTTGCTCTTTTCCAGTAATCACGACTACTAAAGTAGAAGCCACAGACGTTCTTGAATATTCAATTTGTCATTATCATTGATACAGGATTATGAATATACCGTGCCAGATGCAAAGACGCGAATACTATTTGTGGGACATATCAACATTATCCTGTAGGCCCTTATAAAATATAGAAACAAATCGTTTCTTCAGCAGCGGAAAACCGGAATCTTGTCCTAAATGCACTACCTTGTCCTCGGCCCTGGCTAGCACGATTGCAAGAAAGTAACACAATTTAGTTTAGCACTTAAGAGGTTTACCAGTTTTGTTTTCTAAACTAGCCAAGAGCTATATATCCAAATTAAAATGTTAACTAAAATTTGATTTGGCTTTAACATTATGTCCATACCCCTCGGGAAAATGGAAGTCTGTCAAATACTACTCAGAAAATGTGCTGTGTTGTCTGTAACTTCTCTTATCAGTATCATTCGGTCTGCTTTCGATGATTCCAATATAAACTCATTTGCAGTTTATGGTGAAATAGCTATAACTAAGTGATTATTCTATTGATTATGTTTGTTGCTGCCGATACACGTTTAACATAAAATCTATTTTGAAATTTCTATATTTGTAACCATATGTTTGCTAGTTTGGATGATAATTACATTTTATTTATTTTGATCTCGTTACTTCAAATCCCCGATAACAAATATTGTGCTGATTTTAATATATGCAAACCAGGACTTCCAATATAATAAGAATATAACCCATTGGTATAAGACAGTCTGTACATGTACAAATGAGCAGCTTCTCAGCAACTTCGGCAATCAATCATTTGTACTGTCTGGTTAGGTAATTTGTAGACTGGTCTCAAGAAAATGTTTCAAAGGTAGGCATAGTTCGTTTAAAGGAAAAGTAATATTTGGCTTTGTATAAAACTGAGACAGGTTAGAAATACAAATATGTATTCCATTAAATATACAGCCCGTGCAATGACAAACTGCATTATCAAGAGCGCATGTAACCTGTTATGAACTGCAAGAGTGGATGACTCTAAGCACCGGAATATTTTCGTTAGTCTGTGTAGCAAGTTCTCTAGCATCCAAACGCAGTTTCCTCATAGAGCTTGATGCAGAATGTCACTAACGATAAAACAAACTGTCCTAAATGCAAGTGCTGACGATTCTTTCACACACACACACACACACAGATATATATATATATATATATATATATATATATATATATATATATATATATATATATATATATATATATATATATCACATATTTGAATACACGTGTGTTCTTTGTGCACGCAGTTAACAGTGAAAGACCTCACATCCCTGCCGAGCGTGTCCGCTAAATTATTGTAGTTCTGTGCTTTGTGGCTTTTCACAATCACTCTTGCATATCGATAAGATGATAGTTCACATTTGTGAGTGTTTTTACATCTTATTTACATTGATGAAATCAGTGTGAGACACATTTATAATTTATACATGAAAGTTGGTTTAATGAAGAATATAGATCTCTTTAAACAGAATTACGTTCTTGAACACTGAAATGTCAGCCATTAACGTATAAACACATGTAACTTAGTGTGGAATAAGTACTCGGCAAAATGACTAACCAGCAGGTGGTGCTTATATTTTATTTATTTATTTAAAGTTGACGTACGTCATTTTTCCACTTCAATTAACATTACTACCAACTATACATATGTTTCTCTCTCTCTCTCTCTCTCTCTCTCTCTCTCTCTCTCTCTCTCTCTCTCTCTCTCTTCGTTTGCTCGGTTTGGCTTACCATTTACCATCATTATTCATACACACAGAGACTAACATTGTATCATTGATTATATGGACACGTTATTTAGAACCCAGAGGAAGTGTACATATACCGTTACGATAAAACTGTATATCTGGTCGTTTACTTGGTCCAAGTCATTTTCAAGGTTTTCATTAAGCCCAAATTATATTTCCCTCTCATTCTCGATTTCAGCGTATTTTGTCACTTATGAAGAAAATGGGATGGAGACACTGAAAAAGAAATGACTGTCATGAAAATTAATTTAGGAAACGGGGTTACGTTTACATTTTAGCTTTATTGGCACACATCACTAATGACTAATGAGCGTAAATTCATCATTGATATATTTGAATAAAAGCGATAGCGGACAGTTCCAAGAACGTTTATATATTCGTATTATCTGTTTAATGAGCTGATTGCAATTAGTTATTTATATATCTATAACAAAGTATTAATTAATTTTAAATGCTGAAGAACATCTTAGGAAACAAAGTTTACAGCACCAAAAGCGATTACATTTACATATTGGTCAACCTAAAACCAATGTTAAATAGCATTGTACTAGCAACCCTTAACACTGAAAAGGATTGGGTGTAGAAAACACAATATGTCAGGACAGGAGAACAGAGCGGTTTAATGATAACATCTGACACATGATGGCTGCACTCAGCCTCTCTTGCTCACCATCATTGTATTTAGTCATTTTATTTTAGATTTCCGAACTTCAGCATTTTTCATACTTATAATTAATCGTTATAAAACCAGTGAAACTGGCATATGTTCAGCGTCGTAAAAGTTTTTTTTAACGTTACCTGAAAAAGTACTTGGAAAACTGTTTCGAATCTAAAATGTATTGTAATATGATATAAACATCTCAATAATAATCCTATAATCTCGATGAGTCATACAATTCAAAATATCATTTCTATCAATCATGATAAAATATCATTTCTATCAATCATGATTAGAAAGCGAAGATCATCAAAACGAGGATATTGACAGTTAGGGAACATCGTGGTGCTGTTAACATATATCCTTGCTGCTCGCAAGAAACCTATCAATAACGTGCTCTAGCATACGATGTATCTAAACTGTAACTCTATGTACTTCAAGCTGCTTTTCATTGATAGATATTCTGAGGAAGAGGCAAACATTGATACATGATCAGATAGCTACCGTAGCATTCAAGGACCGTTCCACAGTTATTAAATATGCTGTTTATAAACATGTTCAAATAGCATAGTTGCAAGGTAATATAGCATACAATTTGTTTAGGGAATAGCTTAAGACGAACCGTTTACTCGTGTCACTAATGTTGCACTTTGTTCTGGTGCCAATCGTAACTTAGCTGCAAGAATATTCCATATCATAATATTAAATAAGCTACATAATTTTGCCAGACAAAACAAACAATCAGCAAGTACACACACACACACACACACACACACACACGCACACACACACACACATGGGAGAGGAAGTTAATATTTGAAACGTACTTACCTACACTTTTCTCACAAACAAAAAGATTATTTTTTTTAAAGAAGTAAATGTCGTTTTGCATAACACAACACTAGTTAAGTAATAAGCGATCTCATTTATTGTTAAGTTACACATACTGGAGTATGATTCAAGTATATATACAGGGAATAATGATATTCATATTTTGTAATCATGAGGGTTTCATTAGTCGAGTATTTGAACTGTGTACAATATAGCATTGGCTGTTGTTTGTCCATCAAGTTCAGAGATGACAGAACTACCTTAGTATTGTTTCTGTAAGTGGCTCGTCAGGCTAATTGTCTCTAAAAACTGTATGTGGCACACTACAACGGAGATGCTACTTGGGTTTGCTGGATAAATAGTAGACATGCCGAAATACTGAGATGGACTCTGCTCTATCTTCGTCACAGCATATGTAGCTCTTCTTTGTTTAATATATATTACTCCAGTATGGCTACATTCTAGTGATCTATTCCGTGGGAGATCTAATGATTCATGCTTAATATTTAAATATTTGATACTGTTACACGCACAGGGGTATTCACTTGACCGAGCGGTGTCAAAACCCTGGCGCGAGTCACGCTGGAAGTCATATGTTTTCCCCAATTTCCAAAGACTTCCATACAACTTGAGTTGTAAAAAGGAAAGAGAGACCTGTCTGCTATAATTAATAATCTTTGCTCTAATCAATTGGCGACCCAGAGGAGACAACTTGCCCAAGAGTCCATTAACCGCACCTTAGCATGGTTTTCCTTCATTATCATCCTATTTCCGTACCGCAAGCCCGTCATGCCATAGCAATTCCACTAGTATTCCCTTACTAACTGGGAAATAGTTAACTGCGCGACCCTAGGCCAGTCAATCCACAGAATTTCCGGCGTATCACGCTCATATACATACGCCCATTTTCCACTATGGAGACATAAACGGTACCTACCAAGTTCCAACCTATTGATTCCATTCTATAATTTATTGATTTCCAACCATAAATACTGCCATTTCAATCACAACACTTTTAAACACCGCGGAATTTTAATATGGACTATGTTACAAAAAGGGACAGTCATTCGGCTTGTACCCAAATTCACTACTAACGACCCCAGCATGGTTCAAATTTACCAACACTCGGCTCTGTGATGTTTGCTCCTACTAACTGGCTAACTGTTTCGGGTTAGTCATGTTTCCATGGCACCGAAGACCAAATACTCGCACAAATTAAAAACGGGATGCTGTCAAATACACATACTCCAAATTTATTACAATACATTAAGCATGAATCTTAAAGATCTCCCACGGAATATAGCATTATAGAATGTTTACAGATATGATAACCGCACCGGTGGTCTAGTGGTTAGAGTGTCCGCCGCAGAAGCGGTAGGTCGTGGGTTTGATACTCTGCCGCGTCATACCAAAGACTTACAAAAATGGTACTAACAGCTGCCTCGCTTTTGGATAAGCATTAAGAGGTTAGTGTTAGGACTGGTCGGCCTGGTGTCAGTATAATGTGACATGGTGGGACATCATTCTACATGTTTGCGGCATGATGTCCCAGTACTAGACATCACTATAAACTGCCTCACTGCAGACATCGTTGCGATATGACTGAAGACTTGTTAAAGCTACCTTAAAAACCGTTATCAAACAAACAAGCAAACACATAAAGGTTTGATAATATCTTTGAACCATTTATGTGACCATCTTGATATCGATCTTCCTCATCCGGCTTGCCGTACAGAATGTTCTTTGAAAATGGCAGTTCTGATAACGTGGCCTGCCGATCCCATCTGCTCTTAAGTCAGCATGTTGGAAATCCTTACGTGTGGGAGTAAACTTGCTCAGGTTCATGGATTGACGCCTATACACCGACGATTTTACATCTGTATTCACTAGGGTTGCTTAAGAATCGCTTTGGAAATCCTTAGTTATGCTTGGAAAAAGATGGTCTTGCGACACAACATACTTGCAAGGAATCTGTTAAATGTATATGTACAAATTTTACTTTCAAACAACATTAAACCACGCTTTTTAAATATTTAAATATCAAAGCAAAGTTAATATAATATAATATATACGAATATGAACAAATAATACAAAAATAATCAGACTTTGTCTGCCTCTCTCTACCTTTGTCTGCCTTTGTCTACCTTTGTCTGCCTTTGTCTGACTTTGTCTGCCTTTGTCTACCTTTGTCTGCCTTTGTCTGACTTTGCGGTGTTTAGTAGGAACGCAAATCTGCAGTTAAATATTACCGTACAAGTATGTGTGTGTTTTCCCACATTTTTTATCCCACCTTATTTCCTTTCATTTAAGTCTTAAGACATTTAACAGTTTACTGAATAAAATATTTATTTAGAATTAGTTGGAGGGGGGGGGGGGGCACATATACTGCGTCGTATATTTTGTTTTAATTTAATCGTGATAATGAAACGTTACACACATAGTAGAAGAATGTCAGGTGTTAACTGGCTGAGTTTCTTTGGCGGAAATGGAGGTTTTGTTTGCAGAGAAAATTACGCAGCATTCATTGTGATCATTCATGGATTTAAAATTAATTATTGACAATATTGTTTACTACCGTACTTTTTTAGGGGCTAAACAAATCTGAAATTTACGTGAATATTGTTTAATCTTAATCTGTTTACTGAAGACAAAAACTGTCGTGTGATATTATTTCGTTACTACAATATTTACAAGTGATTAAATAGAATAAGGCATATGTGGATTGCACACTTTATATATATTTATTATGTTTTTTTTTTCTTCAGAGAAATGTAAAGTGACAGACATACATGTATTGAAATAATTGTGAGCTCTCTGCGACAAATCAAGAAATATTATGAGATAAAGATGTAGGTGAGGAAATAACCCCCAAATTGGGAGTTTCTTTTTCTTTCTTCTCCCGGCTAGAGAGTTAACAGATATGAACTGTTTACGCTTGTGGAATTTCAGTCAGGGCTAGTGAGTTTATTTAAGTCATCAGCCCGGGGCCTGTGCTTAAAACATATCTTTCACCATTGACCAGTACAGTTAACTGTAGCATGCATGTAAAATACACTGTAATTGAATCATAAGAAGGAAGCTTCTTAATGTTTAAATGAATAATTACTTATGATTTCCGCTTTGCAGATTTCTTTGTAGGGTGGTATTTTTTTGTGTGTATGAAAAACTAATGCTTATATTACGTCCGATGAAAACCGTTCTCAATGACATTTACACCTGCCCGGTAATGAATATTGGTTCACACACAAGTCGGTCCCCGATCAAGTCTCTTCGCCCATAATTCAGTATTATCTCTCATGGATGTATATTTCACAAGATTTTAGTCCTTAGAGGTGTGTGTGTGTGTGTGTGTGTGTGTGTGTGTGTGTGTGTGTGTGTGTGTGTGTGTTGTTGGTAGGTAATAAATATGTTATTTACATATAGTACGATTGAACTCATTCTTCTTAAATGAATGTCTGTCACGCTTGCCATGTTTTGTTTGTATTCGAGGAATGGTAGTATTGCGTCTCAGGACCACGTCATCTGTTGTCTCATTAAAAGTCGGAAAAACTCGGCAATTTAGGGAATCGTGGTATCTTCCGAGCAATATAATCACTACCCGCCTATGATATTGAACTTATAAACATTACAGTCTAATTAAAATTTGTAGAGAATTACATACATAAAAAAATTTGTATTTTTGGTCTCCTTTAACATTTATGCGTATTCTCTAATCTTCTGTAAGCTTCACCATTCTTCAAATAATTGCTATCACGTACTTCTTCGTGTGATGCGTTGCTAGTCTGATAATTTATATTAGCAGACAAAAACGTGTATAAAGTGTGATTATTCACATTGAAAAGGGACAAAAAGTTAGTAACAATTGTGAAACTAAGGTACTTTTTAACTGCACATAGTTTTCGGAGGAAGGAAAACTAGTTTGAGATGGTATTAAACAGACTTGAGAATCATTATCGTACAGATCTAAGATGAAGATGTCATAATTGCGTTTGCCGTGTTAGACGTTATCATATTCTGACACCAAAACAATTTATCATTTCTGCATATTCGTCAACAATAATCCACTACAACGTTATTGCTTTGATACACGTTACTATCTTTGAATACCAATTTCAACAGTTTGCAATTTAGAAGTTAGTTAGATTCTTCATTATTCTTGGGACAAATTTAGTCAAGTTAAAACTAATTTAAAAGCAAATATCGATTGAAGTACATTAAAAACACTTCCTTAGTACAAAATGTATTTGATGCCTGACAGCCGATTTTCATACATTAAATTTACATCTACATCCGATGCAATACATATAGTTTACTAACTCTATAAATGGTATTCCATTTATACGGTCCATTTCATTGCATATATCTAACTAAAAACAAACAAAGATAGCAACGTTGATACAACAATTTCCTATTTCGTAATTGTCCTCATCCATATTGGTCTACAACGGCAACAAAGAATAGTGCATGATTACGTATAAAGCATGTATTAAAACATATACTTCAAACACATGAAGCACAAACGGCAACTTTTTTGACGAGCTGTGATAATGTTAATTTAATTGCTAGATAGGTCAAATAGCTTCTAATGCAAATTTGCATCTACATCCACCCTCAGCTGACCTATACGGTAGCGCAACTTGCAAAATGCGGATTACGACAGTCATCCGTTTTCTGTACTACTTCAAAATAAAATACTCCAGCCAAAATTAATCAAGAAAAGAAGAACACTATCTTGCGGAATGTACATACAAAATTATGTAGTAGTGTCTTAAGGCACAATCACACAAACCTGACTGTAGTGCCAACCCGATTTCAATTTCGAATATTGTAAATCTAAACTACACAAAACTTTAGAATGTAAAACCATTCCCAAAGATTGTAAAACTAAGCACTATATAAAATATGAAACGTATCAACGATACAAGTACGTAAAATATATAAACATCTATAGATAAAACATGTAACATTGTTCAATCAGGATTTAGATATGTTGCATAAACTGCTATTCCTCAAACAATTCAATTTGTTTTTACGGACGATAGTCCTCGTACCGTTTTTTCAAGAGTTTTACATTAAATTGCTACTTTATCACAAAGCAGAAATTGACACTCTCTGATAAATGTGCTTCAATATCAGGGTACACATTCCGCTTGAGTGAATCTATCAGTAGGTATGTTTAAAGCAGGTATATATGTGTCAAGTACGCGATCAGTACAATACCAAGTCATCGAAGATGTGATATATACAAGAATTGCCACTCTCTCATGGTAATTTTGCTGTTCTAAAGTTTGTTTTGTGACTTTTTTGTTCATTTTATTCACCGAAGTATGATGAAAATGCTAATTTATACAATAGTTTCAGATAGTCACTATATTCGATGGTTTCATCAATTGTCGTTATGGACATTCCCGCAGACACAAAACGAACTAGGTATCAAACGTATATATTTGTGTAAATTGTAGACGACATGTAAAACAATAATTATCTAAAATTGTATCCTTCGAATCAGATTTTGTATTATCATCAGCATTACCATCTCTATTTATAATGTATGTGCCTCCTAGATCAAATACTTTCCTTGCTGAGTAATTTTTACCGTCCACACCCACTTGTATGTACTCTTTCTGCTTTTATAATGGATATCATAATAATAGCAGTACGGTTGATATAGTGTAGGCTGAAGACGATGTACGTGGAATGACTAATGCTTAATGAAGTTCAAATAGTAAATGTACTTTGTTGACTGCCGACGAGTAGCGGTGTTGATGACGTTTGATATTGTGATGTTTTTTAACGTTTTAAATGTATGGGGCGCAAAGCGCATATATTCTGACTGAAATCAGTTACATACTACATTCGTTATCCGGCAAACGCGACATCCACAATATTTATAATACTAAGATAGACGTTCGCAGCATTCATTCTATTAATACCACTACAACACATAGTGGTTCCTAATTTCTACACTTGACTGTGGTAAATTCTTTTATATGGTTCGTCTCAATACGTAGTACTCAACGTCAAAACGTTCAAAGCAAAATGGGTTTGATCGTCATTAAAGTAACAAGAACCAAGTACCTATTCCTCTGTTAGGTATGATCAAGTGGTTACTAGTTCGATCCAAGATCAATCACAATGTCTCCTCTATCTGCTACATTTTGATGTTGGTCATCAAGTGTATTGATCTCACGGGAAAATGCAACAACGCGAAATGGAACAATTATTGGCACGATCATTAGTTGCAACGACGGCAATTCTTCTCTGTTTACTCATTTGAGATCATCTATGCTGGAATATTGATCAATAAACATATTATCGATGATTGACAGATGGTCCAATGACGTTGTCAGAGTCGCTAAGGATTCTTTTTATAATAGTTGTTGTAAAAATATCTCCTACAACCAGTTTTTTAAAAGGACACGGTTGATACTCATAAGGTCCGTTGCGGATAAAACACAAACAAGTACGTAACTATTCTGAATCAGCTGATGTTAACGCACCTGATGTTTTGATAACAATTATAATTTATCACACATTTTATCATCACCTTCAGTGTATGATCCAATCGCGAGACGTAGCACTGTCTATCTGAATGGTCCAGGTCATTCTGGTAAATTAACATAAGCGATAAAACTATTCAATTATTCAGAAATACAGAGATGATTATGCTAACGCCAACTCACCAGCTTGCAAGAGAGATTCAGCATTGTGGTGTCAACGCATGCACTTACTATAGTTTCTTTAGATGGCGTGGCTATGTATGAACTCCGGAAGGAATGGTTGCGAAATATGTCCGGATAATATTTATTTGGGACGAAATATGCACGGTGTCTAAGGATATTGAAAAAATGTGTTTTGATTTCCTACCGACGCAAACCACTGCAATTTGTATGTGTGAAACTACAAGAGAACCTGCACACTTTACAGGAGAATCCACACATGACTGGTTGCATAATTTCATTCGCTACTACGAACACTTTTTCTATGTTCATCGATCAAATGATGAATCATTACGGCAGATAAAATTGCTAATTTGACTACAACCAATAGCATTTAATTGGAAATCATTAGTAATTCGAAGGACGCCGATGTTTGATTTCTGGAACCCATGGCGCCCTAATGATCTGCAGGTCGGAGTCGATGTTCTAATCACGCCCCATATATTGCATCAAAATAATATACGACCATGCATCATTGTGTTGGTCAACATTTCGTTTTATGTCTTCAGATAGTTCTTGATGTCACCTTATCCTCAGCGGAATCGTAGACTTCTATAATTTGTCAAACATCATTGAGTATGTTGTCTGATCATTATACCTGGTGGTACGCTGAAATTCCAGTAATATGTGTCGTGGTGCTCAAATTCCCTGCTGTGATGCGATCCGCCATAATAATGTTCCAGTTGCGCCGTGAGCTGTGCTTGTGGTTATTGTCAGCCACGACATCATTGATTTGCCACCGGTAATCTTGAACAATTATAATCCTTATTCTGTCAACGACGGAGGCATCGTTGCCATCCGTTGTGCTATTGATGCATATGCGGTATCATCACAATCCACAAGTTTACCATGAACTTCAATAAATGACTAGGTGGGCCGTACAACTATACAACTTCCCCTCACACAGGTAACTATATTTAATAAGTCACCTTAGGCCAATCAAGTCATGGTTTTGAACACATTTCGTTTGTAAAATTTTATGATATTTACCACCATAGCGTTATAAACGGTATCTGACGACAACGGAACAGTCCCACCTCCTTTATTCCATTGCGTATTTTACCCGTCTTCAATCATAAATACGGCACTTGGAGTCCCACAACCAATACACACCACTTGAGTTAATAAGGACTTTAAAACGACAGGGACACTAATGCTGGGCTGACCTGGATTAACTACTAGTAAAGCATGGCAAAATATAAACTCATCAACACTTCATTCCGTGACGTTTGCTTCTAGAAATTGGCTAATTATTTTGGGGTAAGAAATATTTATACCGGATCGAGTTACAATAACGAAAGTAATCACACAAATTTAAGAATTCCTTAAAACGTTGCGCTATAACCAAATGCACATACTCCAAATTAACTACAGTATATATAAATATTTGTTCTGCTCTGTTTTAGAATCGTATATTAGGTATTTGTTATGTTTCGTTTTTGGCTTTTTGCGGTTTTCTTAAATTTCGTATGCGTCAGGGAAAATAAACCAAACGACCCGAAGGTGCTGTGTTTGCTGCATTTTTTGTACAACGGCCAGCTCACACAAGTGAATGGTAAATATTACAGTACAATCATATTTATAACACTTTAGTCACATATAAGACTCGTGTGTCACGTATGCTAATAATACTTTAGTCACATATTAGACTCGTGTGTCACGTATGCTAATAATACTTTAGTCACATATTAGACTCGTGTGTCACGTATGCTAAAACGGTTGGCAGATGGAGTGTTGTGAAACATATCCGTGTCACATCAATTTTTATGATTAAGTTCTGATTAAATAAACTGTACGACTACATGATCATCCTGGGTATTTGTCAATGTGTTAAATTTACCTCATCACTCAGAAATTAAATAAAGTCCACAAGATTTTATGATAACTTTGTAAACGATTATGTAACAATTGACACATCAACAAATACAGAAGTATGATCGTTTATTCCTTATAATTCCAGTTTACATTACATTATGTTTGTCATCTTATCAGCCGATTTCATTAAACAAGCGTTCAGGTTTAGGTAGCTCGAACTTTTATCTTCTCTGCGACACAATGCATAGCCCTAACTTCTTTAGTCATGCGTGGTCGAGTTTATTTTATGTAGTTATCGAACGATCTTGTTATTTTGTTTTGTAACTAAAAGGAAATAGCGGATGCTGTTTAAACCAGTCAAATCCTGTTTTTAACAAGACGCTTGCATATGGTCATCTTTATATCATTCGTTGTTCTTGCTTTCTGCGTATTTCGATATTTCATTTGGCGTTCAGCATTAAGAGTGTATTGTTATTTTGTTGTTGGAGTGGGGTTTGCTTAGCACACGATAGACTATTAATGGCGGCCAGTATGAATGGTGGAGGAAGAACCAGGAAAAAATTCCGGAAAGAAAAACCAACCCACGATAAGCTACTGGCAAGCCGTCTCGCATACCCACATTGGCAGAATCGTAGACTCGAACCAACACAGACAGAGGTGAAATGGCAGTGATCAGTAGCGCTTTCGACCACTAGGCCACTCGGGGTCACGTGCAGTTTCGTGGTGTTACTGCTCAGCTTCGTATAAGGATAATGTGACTGGGTGGGATATGATACTACATGCGGTTAGATACCCCATTGCTGAACATCGCCATCAACTACCTCTCTGCAGACATCGTTGCGACATGACTAAAACTTTGTTATGCGTTCTGATCGTAAACCTTTATTTGATATGGTTAACTATGTTCTCAAATGGTACTTGATTAAATCAATGTGATGTCATGGTAGCATGTTTTACCTTTATTTTAATATTCCCGTCCTTTCGAGATCTGCTGACAAATATAACATCTCTAGAATACAATACAATGATTTGAACTTTGTCTTATAGTAGCCATTATAATCTCAAATCCTTCAATTTCCTTCAATGCAAAAGTCGAGCACCTTTAAAAAAGATTATATTGTATTGTTTATAATAGTTAGATCATTTAGGCGGAAGCACGATTACAAAAAATGTTTTTGTCCTGATAAATATTGCTTACACTTGTGTAATGTACTTTACATTGTTCTCGATAATTTGTAATGAAGAAACTACATCATCCACCATCTCTGAATTGCAAGCATACTATTACTTTATACTTTTGCGATTGGATGCATCTCCATATATTTTATAATGGGTTGTTTTTTTTTTTTAAACCAACGGTTCCATATTTATTGAAAATATAGACAGTACCTACAATTCTTACAAAATATTCATGAATTAAAGAAATTAATAATTCTACATGATCTACTTTAAGTTCTTTGTCACAATTGCCATATGCCTTCGATTATTAATAAATTTCACATTTGTGACTATCCGTATCGATGGATGTCCCACTGAGCAGTCTAGTTAAGCTAAATAGATCTCCATACTTAGTCATCGACTATTTTATTTGTTCGGTCCACTTTATTCACAAAACCAAATATTTGGGCAAGCTATTAAGAAGATTTCTCGTCCTCATTGTAGTCAGATGATTCGTTCTTATTGTTTTGTTGAAAATCCAGTTTCATTAGTCGTGACAAAATAGCGAATCTAATATTGTCATGCATTGAATTCTAATCAATATTCAGTACACTGTATACTTTAATTTGATTAGACAAGGATTTCACTAAGAACGAGTAACCCATCTTGCAATAAGTAGTAAATTCGGCTACACTAAAAAACTTGAGACGTGCACTTTATTAACACTATGCAATTATGGAAGGGCAGACAACCAATACGTTTATATACGTTCGACTACGATAAAATCCTTACATGATACGTTTCTTGCTCTGCCATGTTCTCTGATCCATCTCATATTCATCCTACTTCCAATCACGAACATTATTTTATATTTTATATCTCCTTTACGAAACTCATTGGTCACTTGAAATGCATGGAACATTTGGTAAAGGGAATACCATTTTCCTCAACGATTCCGATTTGTTATAATTCGAAGAACTTAGATCGACGACATGCCCGCCTTTAGCAAATGAGCTGGAAAGGTTTTTTTTTCCCCCTGTCCCCTTTATTTTACAGAAAAGAGATATCTTAACTTTCCTTTCATAATATGTTGCTCGCTTAGTCACAATGTGAATACTGATTAAAATCTGCATATGAATAATTGTTCGAAAACGTTATGTACGCCATGGTTGAGCATACAGTTAATCCACAGGGTAATCCTTTAATGTCGCATACGAGTGAGAGATCAGATGTACTGACATCCAGAAAAATACTGAAAACATTGAAGCTTTAGTATTCTGAATGCAGTCAGTTTGTTTACCAGCAAACATGGCATTTGACAATTGTCCCCACAGTGAAAATAACTGATAGCAATGCAGCCATACACATATGATAGAATAAATAACTTTGACAACAATCTTAGACTGATGTAACGATATCATGACTGGCCTAATGAATGTATTGACCCTGTTTAATTTAAAATACAATAATGAATAACCAGCACATAACACTATTGTCTTGAAATGTTTAGAATATGCAAGATAAATTGGATGTCATTGGACGCCATTCAATCAACGCATCTGCATCATTCCTAACAAATGTTTCGTTTTGTGGTAAGTTATGTGAATATAGTAACATCCGAAGGAAATCAAGTTTGATGACATACCATTCATTTATTGGCTTCATCTAAGATGTATGTCGTTTTTCCGTTTATAATAAAAACAGGACATAAGTGTGTCACAAAGAAGCAAACTAATATTCCGATGGGTGAGGCGGCGCTTTTAGTTTGCATTTGGTCAGCGTTTTGTAGCACTCTTTTATCATAGGTTCAGAATGCTGGTACTGAACCGCTTGTTATGTATCACTTATATTAGATAAATAAATTTTCGCTTCGTTTCTACTCGTGCATGTATATTTTAACACCGATAAAATATAATACAATGATTTGTACTAAACAGTCTATACGTAAATTGTTTCCTGAATGAAACATTGCCGCTTATTGCCGATTCCCCAAATTATATATATATATATATATATATATATATATATATATATATATATATATATATATATATATATATATATATGGAATACGATACATACAAATCAGTGGTACACGTAATTCACTTCAGAGGTTTAATATCGTGTTCTCAATGTCGTAGCTAACGGCGGTTGCCTAAATTGGCAAACTTATATTATAAATAGAGAGCGTAAGTAGATAATCAACGTTAATATTACTAGCCACTTCAATAAGCAGAAACAGCATGTTTTGGCCGCTGTTTCGTATTATTCATCTGCTGTTAAGATGAAGATACTGTATGTTGTTGTCTTGTCATTACGTATTGAGTGCAGTTCAAAGACACAATGAATGTTCTCTAAAGCGACAAAAGTATATCAACCCATTACGTTTTACGACCAAATTTAGAAGATTGAAAGTTTGTATATTAAACAGGATTATGTGGTTTATTTTGATTGTATTTCAAAATATTCAACCTTGTTTTGTGTTTTAATTGTACATGACCGTTACAGTTAGTGTGTTCATTGTAACGCTTATGAATAGAACTTAAAAATC
This sequence comes from Unio pictorum, assembly GCA_030141615.1. NCBI lineage: Eukaryota > Metazoa > Mollusca > Bivalvia > Unionida > Unionidae > Unio > Unio pictorum. The sequence continues at coordinate 1,586,064 of JARLTB010000293.1, forward strand.
ATCGTGTTCGTTATGAATACGACATATTTGCAAATTGTGTTATGAATTGAGATTTTGTTATCGCGACACTTCTGTTACTACCGATCGATTTATACCCACGTTTGTATGAGCAGCACGCCTATAACATATTTTTATCAAACTTCAGAGCATATGCCTCTTGAGAGGTGTGCGTGTTTAACAATATTCATTTGAGACACTTTGCAATGTATCTTATTATAATTTTTGAATGCATTACATTGTTGATATTCAAGGACAATATTGAACGTAACAATAAAATATGTGAGCCATTGAAAATTCTTTGAAAGTAATAAACTACAAAGATCCTAATGAGGTGTAATTGGGGAGCCACATATTCGTATATCTTTATAAAGGTTTAATAGCCCCATCGTCATTTGAAAAGCTCTTATTTTGATCAAGCATATTACAGTAGTAATAGGGGACACTATAGCGTCAAGGGAAAATCCAGTCAAAAACAGCTTGGGACACTATGGCGTCAAGATTTATAGCGTCAAGGGAAAATCCAGTCAAAAACAGCTTGGGACACTATAGCGTCAAAACAGCTTGGGGCACTATAGCGTCAAGGGAAATTTAACATAGTGGGTCTGTATAGCGTCAAGGGAAATTTAACATAGTGGGACTATATAGCGTCAAGGGAAATATAACAAAGGAAATATAACAAGGGAAAAAAAGGGTGGCAAAGAAAGCTACTATCTTTTCGAGACCTATGAGTGGCCCTGAAAAGGGCCTTTGGATACTTCTTCTTCTTTTATTTTCTGCTGTTGTTCCACCACCTTTTGATTTTACTAATGATTCCCTTCTTCTTCTTTTCGTCGGGAATCCAGTCAGGATGCCCCATAGCTCTAAACTTCTCTTGTATCCTTATCCAATTGTTATTTAATCTTTCAAAGTCCTCTTTCTTTTTTTGGTTTTCATTGTCCTTTCTTTCCTTTCTCTCCTTACTCCAGTTATCTTTTATCTTCTTCACTTCTTCTAATAGTTCCTTTCTCATCAGTTCTTCAGCTTTCTTGAGCGGGTCTAAACCCTTTTGGACATGGGGGTACTCTGTCAAGATATTATCCAAAAAGCACTTGACGTCTTCGACAATATCTATCACTTGCTTCAATGTCCCCACTCTAACATAGGGTGGATTAATGCAGCCTCGTAACTTTTTGGCTTCTTCTTCTAGCATTCCTCCTAAGAGCTCCCTGGCTATTTTCAGTCTTTTTGCAAAGTCCAAACTCTTCGTAATCTTCCATTTATGATGTAGTTTTTCCACTTCATATTCCCCGTCTAATATCCAGAAATAGCTGTGTCTTAAATTGTTGAATAAACTTGATGCTTTCGCCATCTTCTATGGTTATTCCGTGTAATGGTTATAATGTCAGTCACTTTGAGTATATATATATCTTAAGCACGGACGTGAAAGTAAACACCCCCCTACATTCACTTTTCATATTATATACTATCCACAAACCCTATCATTTACTATCCCAAATCACACCCTATACTAACCACACACACGGGGAAGCAGCCAAAACACACCATATCATTTACTATCCCAAATCACACTATATACTATCCACACACACACGGGAAATCAGCCAAAACAAACCATACTATATACTATCCCAAATCACACTATATACTAACCACACACACGGGGAAGCAGCCAAAACAAACCCTATTATTTACTATCCAAAATCACACCCTATACTAACCACACACACACACGGGGAAGCAGCCAAAACAAACCCTATTATATACTATCCAAAATCACACCATATACCATCTAAATAGAGTCAGTGTTTATAATCACACTACTCCTCTCTCACACCCATTGGCAATTGACATAGTATTTCTTTTCTTGTTATTTGGGTAGCCCTGAGAAGGGCTGTTTTTTAAACTTCAAAATACACCTGGCTAATGTTGGCATCTCCCAGGTCTAGCCCCACACACACATCTTCTACTCCAATCATTCTCCCAATTCACTCTTGTGATTGGGAGCGCAGAGGGAGAATGATTGGCTTCACTATCCCAGTCTTCACTTTGTGGGATAGTGAAAGTCTCTTCATTTCTTCCTCTATTCCGCAACCGTGGATGAGATTGTGGTTGTTGCGGTTGAGGCTGTGGTTGTTGCGGTTGAGACTGTGGTTGATGTGGTGGGGACTGTCCCTGTAGTGGACGAACTGGTTCTGGTGGTGAAGGTGTCCTCACCACGGGCTTGACTTTACTAGTCTGTCTCATCATGCGGTGAGGCAAGATGGGACTTTTCTTCTCCTCCTCTTCTTTCTTTTTTCTTTCCTCCTCTTCTTTTTCAATCCTAGTCTGTTCTACTATGGCCTCCATAGTCAGTTCGTCCAGGAGACGCCTAGCATTCTCCAAATGCATTTGAAGTTCTCTTAATTTCTGCACTCTATTCATCTTTGGTGTTGATGCGTCAACGATGGGTAGCCAGACTGACGAGTGATTCTTTATATATAGTTCAAGCGCGGACGTGATGGAAAACACCCCCTAGATCCAAAAATCTTACAGTATCCCTATCATTACCAAAAACACGCGGACGTGATGGAAAACACCCCACACTTTTATACTTGACTCATATTAATTATAAATTGAACAAGTTATTTTGAAAATAATACGTTGTGCTTATAGACGCACTTTAGACAAGAAGTAAAAAGAGACAGTGATTATAGACTCACTTCTAATTTTTTTCTAACTTCCTCACATACCATAAGCAAATTGAATGATTAATTCTTTTCGAGAATATTGGGTAGCCCTGAAAAGGGCTGTTTTTTGTGTGTACGAGGAAGGATGACAATCTTTTATCGTCTAAGATTGCGTCCTCGTTTGGCTACACGATAGGGTCTGCTTCTTCGGAAAGAGAAAGAGAACTCTTTCGTGTCCACACGACAGTCGACAAAACTTCTGTCTGGTTCCTGCTGCTGTTGTTGCTGTTGCTGCTGCTGCTGCTGTTCTCTCTGCTCTCTCTGCTGCTTTTGAAGTCGATACTTCTCAGTCCATTCTTCTTTCTCTTTTTGAATTTCCTCTCTGAAGAGTTCTTCTATGAGGTCTTCCGTTTCTTGTAGCATTCTCACATTCTCTATCTCTTCAGGCTTTGGCATCAGATTGTGTCTGATACGATGCAGAGTGACGTAAGCTTCGTTCAGCTTAGCTAGTCTTGAGCACATCTTCGTAAGAGGATGAGTCAAACAATGGATGGCCAGACTGGAGACTACCCCTGCTTTATATGGTTCAAGCGCGGACGTGATGGAAAACACCCCTCGACGGTTTAGGGTTTTGAAACGTTGGGATAGTTTTGATGTGAGGGATAGAAAGAAAAGTCAAAGAGCATTTATATGAATACAAATGTAAAACAAACGACAGACGCATTGGTTTTCAAAACACAACATTTTTATTCAAATAACAAACATTATTTCAAATAACAAACACAATTTTTTTCAAATAACAAACACAATTTTTTCAAAGAACAAACATTTTTTTTCAAATAACAAACATTTCAAATAACAAACATGTTTTTCCTCCATAACACTAATACAATCTCTTTTGACATGGTTGACAACGTTGTGAATTAAATTGAGATTTCCACTGATGGAAATCATTGGGCCATTGATGTACACTACGTTTCCTAGCTAAAGACAACAGATAGCCATAATGGTCACAAAACCATCGATCTACTTTGTCATCGTTTCGAGACGAATGACGATCGAAATAAGTCACTAAATGTTCTAAAGAATATCCAAGACTGCGATGATGCAGATAATAGACACAATATTGTCCACACACCATAGAATCTGTGCTTTGTAATTTCACATTATTGAATCGTGTCGTCTGGGCATTTCTTCTCATAAAGTCAATGATATCATCTTCGAAAGGGGGCAATCCATACGAATCAAAATACTCCACACAACCCTCTTGAGGAAAGTAGACAGCTACCCAGTGAGTTCCTGGAAGATGACTGTCATCTGTGTTGATGACATAAGCTTGATTCTCTTGAGGTTTGCGATGAGGTAGTTCATCTTTAGCACACACGACAGGATTCCAAGAAGCAGTGTACGAACTACGGTTCAAAAGATAATAAAGTTCCCAGGTATCCATTTGTTTGTTGTGTAGCCTTATTATTTTTTTCTCTCCTTTCTTCACAGGTGATGATAAGTCATCAATTCAATCCAGACTTTTTGCTTGAAACGGTCTGACAAGTAACTGATGGCTTGCTTCGTCTCTTTACTTTTCGCCAAGAGAGCTTCGATGCGATCGATTTCTCGAGCAAACAATGGAGGAGAGGAATGATCACGTAAGCCTTTATACCACTGAAGTAACACATCTTCTTCGGAGATTAGACTCCAAGCTTCGTTCAGATAATCATCCAATTTTTCTTCTTGACTCATCATCATACATTTATCGTGTTGAATTTGACTGGGATGATCGATTTGACATCCATAACAATCTTTTTTAATCATGTCCCTCATTTTATCTTCCAAGTGTTGTGCAAAACAAGCCACTAACTGTTGTTCCTGTTCTGGCCATCTGGATTGCATGATCACTACCTCTTCTTTTTGGTCTTGAGGATCTGCTTTTTCTGTAACCTCCCATTCCATGGATTCTCCACTATTCAAAGAAGGACAAGGGTCTTCCATAATGTCTAATAGTCTAGAATGACTTCTCTCAAACTGTTGATTTCTATGGTATTATCGAATTCGGCATACAGAATGACATTCACCGTATGTTCAAGAGATGGGTGATCTGCTGTTGCTGCAAACTGAAGTTCCACACGCAGTTGTCCCGATTTTATAGGGTGGAAATGTCCCTCGTCACTGCCTTGGTCTGGAGTGAAATCAAAACCCCACAATGTGTAACCTCCTGCATAATTGTCGTAGGAAATACCGTGACTGGTGTTGGTTCCTAACTGTCCTGTGGCTTCGTACAGCGACAAGTACGACCTCAAGTAATTCTTCTGGGCAAAGTTGGGTTCGAAAGGTCTGGTACACAAAGTTTTGCCATCGCGACTGACTTCGATTTTGGATACATTGTAGTGATGAAACCGGAAAGGATTTTGAGTGTAGTCACCGTTGAAGGCTGCATTGCTGACGATACCAATGAATAAACGTTTGGGTAACTGTCCTTGGAACAGATGATCTTCGACCTTAGATCGGAGTCCAGCGGCAATGGTGAAAGTTTTGACTTCCACGCGTCGTATCGGATACTTGGCTGTCGTTCTGCTCAAAGTGTGACTGATGTCATTTCCCACTTTAGGTAACACTTCCACACGACGCACGTATAACCTGGCTTCTTGGATGATGGTTTTATATGTGCTGGCATTAGCCATCAAATGGAAAGCAGCACTGCTACGATTCAGTCTCAAGCGAATATCTACTCCGTTGAGCAAATACTTCTCTTGAAACCACATGTCCAAATGCAAACGATCGAACAGTTCTAAACTACGGCCTTGCAGAATTTTCTGTCGACGCTCGTTAAAACCCACATTGTGAGGATTGGCAGGAATGGCAGGATTGCCGCCCTCAACAGCAGCTACTGCTGCTGCGGTCAACTCTGTGATGTTAAACTTATCTGCGGTGTCAGGTTTCCATACCACACAAGCATCTAAATGAGTGTTCTTGGCTTCTTTTCCGTACGTCAAGAGATTTTCGAGGTACGCTCGGTAAGGGTAAGTATCCGTGCTACTGCTGACCAGTTTGTTATTCATGTACAAATCCACTTCGCTGAACAAAGAATGCATGAAATTGTTGACGGGAGCTACTCTATCATTGGGTCCTAGATCGGTGTTGTCCGTTCTACTCACTTTCACTTTCAAATACAAGTAACTGTTGTTGAGATCGATGTAATCTTCGGGTTGTCCTTTGATTTCAAACTCGATGGGAGCTGAATCCGTCAAAGAGGAGACGGGATGAAATTCGACCCATTGGGCTTCTTGCATGGTCGTCATGGTGGGTGGCATGGCAAAGAGATCTAGTTCCGACTTGGAACAGGCACAAGATTCTTGGTGCATCATTTTTTCTTTATGTTTTTTTCTTCACTTTTAATAATCAAAAATGTCTAAGTCTCGAGAGGTTCTTTTTTTCTTCGTCTTTCTCACTTTAGAGGTACGGAGACTTTTGAAAGGGTGCCTTCGTCGTCGCTTTCTACCTTGTCCTTGCTGTGTCGTCAGGGAAGCAGGAATGTCAGACTCGGTACCGTTCAGGGCATTTATAGGACTTTCTCGTCGACCCAAAATCTCTTTACCCGTTTGAAGTAAGACATTTTTGCCTGCTCTCAAAAAAGCTTCTTTGGGGTTTTGTTTGTCAATGAGAACATTGTGAAGAAAATCTTTGCCGTGAGTCAATGCGGCATCTTTTAAGGCGTGCAATCCTCGTGTCACCATCGGTTTCAAAACAGGGACAACAGTACGAAAGGCAGATTTAAACATATCTCCTAAACCATGTCCTCGTTGTCGAGTGACTCCTTGGTACACAGGATACATCACTTTTTCAGTTGTTTGAGAATCGTTTTTGAAAATGGAGTTTCACTGTGACTTTCCCTTTGGTAAATGGAATATTTTGTCCTAGTTCTCCTTTTATAGTAATGTTGACACTGTCGAAATACGACTTACTGACAGGCAAATAATGAGGATGTACAAATTCGCGGTGAACGTGATAGGTATTTCCACCTTCCTCGTTAGTGGTAGTGGTAGAATCCACTTTGAAAGGAATGACACGCAGTAACGGTACAGAGGTGTGTCCTACCACGTTGTATTCCACCACATCGGAGTACACAAATATCAAGTTGAGACCTTGGTTCAATTCTACAGGGAATCGAAAATATTTTGCAAAATCCAAGTTATTGGTTATGCCTGGTATTTGCTTTTTGTTCTTGAGCATCCCGACGTCTCCACCTAAAATATCAAACAATTCAGGACAAAAAGTAATGGCCATCATTCTCTCCTCTGAAAATGTCATCAGGAGTCGACGAGCCACTTTATGGTACTCAAAGGTAACACTTTTTGGGGGATTTGTGGACTCCATGGCTTTACCAAACACAGCATTGAACCTGGTTGCAATCGTAGTCACTAAATGTTGACCACTAAAATAGTAGTCTGCAGGAATGCTGAACACATGGGTGGATAGGACATTAGTTTTGTGTCCATCTGATTTCTTTTCGCCAGTAATGCCTCGTTTGTCTAAGGCATCTTGCAATTTCCTGTCAATCACTTCTACTGTAAAAATGTTTTGATTTTCGACAATGTTTTTGATTTGTGTCGGGTGTATCATTTCCACTAAAGCTACTTCCCAATGAGCATCTTGATCCAAATGCATGGCTTGAGGTAATTTAGCCGTGTAACAGCACAACGTGTTGTTAGGAAACACTTTCATGGAACTGTCACTGGGTAACGTTAAGTAAAATTGGTTAATAGTGTTGTTCATAATTCCAATGTTGTTCTGTCCGAGGAGTCACTCGAGGTTAAAGGAGTGTCTAAAAGAGGATTGTGATTGGAAGGGTGACTGTCAGGAGAAGGACTAACGTTGGACGCAAGGCTCCCAATAGTGTTATTGTTGTTCCCGTTGTAAGAGTATTTCAGGGAAGGATTGGGAAGAAGATACCCGATGCAACTGCTGAGTAAAATAGTCCACAATTGTTTGTCTCCTTGTTGCAAACTCAAATTAGCAATGGCTGCACCGATCACACAATACACCACAAAGATTTGACAGAAAAAGACGATTTGGGTTTTAGGGACACGTTCTCCACACCACACCCACAAGGGTTGCTTTTGTAAATCTTGCAGAGATGACGTGGGTGAAGGAGTAGTCACTGTGGATGCTGAAGCTGTATTGAAGGGCATGATGGTCACTTCTTTTTATAGTCGATGACTTGGGCAGCGTCAATCCAAGAATCAAAACTAGGAGGATATCCTTTCCAACGTACTTTGACTTCTTTGACACGACGTTTTCCTACTTTACGGGTTCTTCGTTCGAGAATGCTTTCAATGTCGTACACGTCGTCTTCTTTTTTGGTGACACGTTGTAACTCAGGCAAGTAAAACGTTCCTTTTAATACTTCTCCGTTCATGTCTTCCAATTTATAGACAGCAGGATGACGACCACGCACTCGTTCAGTCACACGAAACAATTCGGTGGTCCAATTGGGTAAGTAACCTTTGTCGAAAGTGCGTTTGGTTTTACCAATGCGAACCCAATCTCCCGGGGTTAACACTTCTCCACCTTTCTTGGGGACAGCCCTCGTTCGGGACGTACCAAACAGACGCTCAAAAACAGTTACTTCGTTGTCGGGTGTCACCTCTTGTGGGGCACGTCCAATGCTTCTATGGTAAGATTGATTGTAGGCTTGAACTAAGTGCGGTAAGACGTCGATGTACTTGAGAGTGTGTTGATGCGTAAAATATTTCCACATGCGTTCTTTCAAGGTACGTTGAAAACGTTCCACGATACTAGCTTTGGTTTCAGGATTTTCAGTGGTGAAAAAATGAATGTCACGTTTCTTTAATTCTCGTTGGAAAGCTTGGTTTAGAAATTCGGTGCCTTTGTCGGTTTGCCATCGAAGAGGGTGACGACCACTTTGTTTCAACACCAGTTGCAAAGCTCGTACTAACTCTCCGCTCGATTTGGATGTCAATGGTACGACCCAGGCAAATTTAGAAAAGACGTCGATGACACAAAACAAATATTTGTAGCCACGATTGTAGGTGGCTAAATGAGAGACATCGGCTAAATCGGCTTGCCATTGATGATCGATGCCTTCCACTTGAGTGCGACTTCTGAGAAATTTTCGTCGAATGGGTTTGTGTAAAGTGTACGTCGCTTGTTCTTGTAACCATCGTTGTACTGCTGGTAAACGGAGCTTTTTCAGGCGAGTTTTGGCAGCACGATACAATTTCTGAATGCCTCCGTAACCTGCAGGGTGAGCTGGATCGTAGTAAATGCTGGCTAATACTTTCTCCATGGTTTAGGTTAATAAGTGACCCACTCTTCGAGGATATTGCTTTGGGTGGGACGAAATGGGGGTTGTTTGGAAACGGTTTTACGTGTCCGATGTGCCACAGGAGTTGACGTCGAGGGTACTGGTGGTGGTGGTGGTGGTGGTGGTGGCGGAGGTAATGAGATAGCTTTGGTCTTCTTTTCTTTTCTCACCTCTGGTTTCCTTTCTTTCTTTTTCACTTCTGTTGAAGCAGGAGTAGCCATCATCTTTTTAACCCAAGTTTTGAGTTCTTCTCGTTGGGGCGTGGGGGAAGGGGTCAATAAGGAAGCGGCAATCTTACTCGGAATGGGAGTAGCAGTGGGTGTTTGAAAGAGATCATGTGGTTCTTCCTTGGGTAATGGTGGGGTGACGTCTGTTTTGGCTACTGTAGAGGGTGAGGGTGACGGGTTATTCATTAGAGCCTTCAAATCGGACAGAGTAGGTAGAGTTGTTTGTTCCACAGCTTTTCGATGAAAGAGTTGCAGTCGTTTCAAGAGTTGACCGTACTTTTGCGATTTTTCGGTTTCGGACAAATCGTGGCGATGCATCAAGGATTGCAATTCGTGTTGTAATTGGGACATCTCGTTCAAATCAGGATTGGGTGGTAAATGGGGGGTACGTTGTTCTTGCCAACGATGGTATTCCATCCATCGTTTGTAAGGAACTAAAGTCAGTTTTCGTCCTTCCATGGGCTTCCAAAGGTTACGTCTGAGATCGTGGTGCTCCATGAGTCCCTTTTATCTTCTGGAAGGATCATACATATTGCTACCCATACCTTGGGGACATCCCTTGGTGCATCCCTGGGGACATCCCTTGTGTCATCCCTTGTAAAAAACCTGGTAATATGCTGGATAGGATACCGGATTTCGCTAATCCTCCCAACACAGGAAGAAGAAAGGGTAAAAATCCTCCTCGTTGCACCAACATTTTTTTCTTTTGACGGACGGGTATTTTCTTTTGGACCATTTGACGAAGAACGTGTCGATGTTTGGCTAAGCATTTTTTCTGGTGTGAAGACAAAGGTATCGTGCCTTTCAAGACATTCAAACAACATTCGCACACGGTATCGATGACATCTTTGGAAGCCGTTTTAATGATTTGCTTTCGCATGGGTGAAGAGGCTTTGAACAGGACAGACAACAAATCTCCGTGTTTGACTAGACGAGGAGGTAGTCCTTTCTTTTTCTTTCCCTTGTGGGATGAAGAAGAATGTTTTGTGTGAGGTGACATCTTTGCTTGTTCGTTCCACAATGCCACTGACGTCCATGACTTGAAACACACCCTCTTTTATCTTTTTTTTTTTTGTTGTGCCATCACTTGATTTATAAGTGGCATCACTTTTTCTGGAAAGAGCTCATGGGGTAGGAAAAATCCTCCGCGTTGCACCAGCATCTTTTTCTTTTGACGGACGGGTATTTTCTTTTGAGTCTTTGGACGACGAACGTGTCGATGTTTGCCTAAACGTCCTTTCCTTTTCTTTCCTTTGTGAAGTGAAGAAGAATGTTTTCTGCGAGGTGACATCTTTACTTGTTCGTTCCACAATATTACTAGTGTCAATGACTTGGTACACACTCTCTTTTATCTACTTTTTTGGGAACTAGCGCTTCGTCAAAAAGGTAACAATGTCTTTCACAAAATTACCAAAGTTACCTCCTTTTTGGTGACTCTTCTTTTTCTTTAAAAGACTACGTCTTTGGAGGAAAGGACGTCGATGTTTGGTTTTTAAGCCTTTGGTAGGATGACGAGATTGTCTTTTTCCTTTTCCTTTTTGGACAGCAGAACGACGAGGGTGGCAGTGGTGGTGTGCACGTTTTTGAGGAGGCATTCTTGAGTGTTCAGCAGTGGTACAGAAAAAATACTGATTCACGTCGTGGTCTTCAACTCATATTTTATACTGGAATGCGTCGCCACTGATTATCTTTCCGTCGTATCAACTTCATGGCAGGTAACACACGTCGTGAAGGAGTTCGTAACGGGCTCAATCGGGACAGTTCTTGTTTGGACAAATCTAGTAAACTCTTTAACATGCCAGATCTTTCTTGGACTTTGACTTTCGGGGCAGGTACTTTGTGAGCAGCTGCTACTGCCGCTAATGTGGACGAGGGTGTCTCCGGTGGAGGAGACGTTTTGGGAGACGCAGATTTCCAATGTTTCATCAAATTAGGAAAAACGGGTGTCAAATTGGGTTTGGCTGGCATCACCCGCAACGGAGAAGTGGCAGTCCCTGAGGCTACTGGCAACGTAGTCCCTGCCAAACGTCCTTGTAGATCTTTTCTTACAGGTCGTGGTTGACGAAGATAAGGTTGTGTCCTGGCCGAAGTGCCTTTCTTGCGGGTACCCGCTTTTGTCTGTGGACTTTTCTTTTTCTGTGTTTTGGTCTTGGTACCCTTGTTCTTTTTCTTAGGGGCTTGTTTGACTTTTTTTGTTTTCTTCTTGGGGTGAACTTTGGGAGTATTGGGATCCCATTTTAAAAGGGAACGAATGATGACACCTCCTAGAGAACCACTACCTCCAGGTTTCAATATGATTTGCTTTTTGGTGTGAGTGTCGATGCGAGGATTGGCCAGTTGCGTCAAGGCTACTTTGTTTCTGTCAAAAAAGCGTTTGGTTTGATGTGGAATGTGAATGATGCCTTGCAGTATTTGACGTGCTGTCACCGTAAACCATCGTAAGACTTCTTTGAGACTGGCTTCTAAGACGTGAGCACGTCTTTGTGGATTCTTTTCGCGACTGATGCCGTACAAGGCACGAATCAATTTGATGGGAAGATGAGACTGAAGGGACGTCATGTTGACGATGTATGAGACAAGGTCAAAGTAACCCAAGGTTTTTATAGATTTTTTTTTTTTTTTAGTGGTTCATAGTGTTATGTCGACGAGGAGGACGTGTACACAACAGGTCCTCCGTCTTGACACCAGTCGTGAAACAAATCGGTACGAAATCGCAAATAATCAGGGGTAGTGGGTTTTAAATCCACGAGTAAATAGGCGTGTGGCGTTTGAGTGGCATCATCGTACGCATGAGTCAGCCAAGGTGTTCCTAACTGTTTGGCTAAAACTTGCACTTGTGATTTATCTCGAGGACTTTTAAACAAGACCACGTAATGAGCATTGAGACTAATGGTACGATGGGCTTTACTTTGTTGAAATAAATTTTGTGTAATGTAAATGACACTGGCATTACGATGATGCCCTTTACGCGTAAACCACAGTTTAATTTCTTCTTCGTCTTCTCCTAACATGTCGTCAAAAATAACCCAATGAGTTTGACTAGGGTCAGACACGATCCCCTCGTCTTCTTTAGGAATGCCTGCTACAAACACAATGGAATCACCTTGACTTTCTTGCAAGAGGTTGTATGCCGATTGCCACTCTTTGTAACACCACACGATGCGTTGAGGTGGACGATCGATCAAATGATGTTTATGTTCGATCAAACGTTTGACAAATTCGGTTTTGCCTGAACCGCTCGGTCCAGCAATTAACATGTTAAAAGGATGACGAAGATACAAGGCTTTCCAACTAGCAGAATCTAAGTGTTCGTCAATGACTTTGAATGTGGAGGAGGAAGGAGTAGTAGAAAGAGTAGAGTGAGCCATAGTCGTGTAGTGGTATGACAGTATTGACACAAAAACAGACAAGACAAGAGGTTTTTATACTTTTTTCAAGACACGTTTATTTCTATTCATGTTTAAATTTGAACAACACGAAAACATAAAAGCCAAATGGATAAATACAGGGATAAAATACATAGGCAAACGATCAAAGTGGCAAATAAACAGCTCCCTGTACAAAATGGTTTGGGTAACGAAGGTGTCCTAGAGGTAGTATGTAATGTTCTTATAGTCTCCTCTACAGGGGGTACAGTCACATAGGTGTCTTCTCGAAAGGGTCTTTGTGGGGGAATGTCCATGACAGTTCTGTCTTGAACAGAGGGATTGTCTTGGATGACAGATTCTTTCTCTTTTTCTTCTGGTACTGTCACTAACACAGGTTTAAAAGTGACTTTTTTCACTCGACGATGAATTTTAGGAACACAACGCTTGGGCATAATGGGATGCTTCGTTTGTCCAAGCCTCAAAATCCCAACTTTTCCAGTCACGTACATCTGTCCAATGAGGGTGTAAATCACAAGCTACACACACATCTTCGTACACTGCTTCCGTACGTAAAAGTTGACGAATCTTTTCTTCTTGGAAAGGTCGAGACGTATCCAGATGAAAGCGTAAGGCTTTGAACAGAATAAGTCTCTCGTGGACATTTAAAGGAACCACCATACTGTCTTATTTTTTTGATAGGTAGTGTTCGTAAAGTGTCCACAAGGAATCGGCAGGTAAACGAAATCCCAGAAAGCAAGTCACTAAAACACACACTACACGTCGACCCCAATTCATAGGGTATAGTTCTTGTAATAAGTGTTCGTAATCTTTCACCGTGTGAATCTTCTCATTGATATCCTTCCACGGAATCTGTTGGATCACCAATGATAAAGGTTGTGGCATGGCCGTTCTCTTTTATACTTCTTTAGGTCGAAGACTATCAGTGTAGATTCAACCCAGAATTAAACATAGAATTAAATTTGCTCCAAAAGCGAAAGTGATTAATATAACGTGTAATTTCGTCCCACTGCCATTCAGGGTAACGGTTAAGAAGGATCAAAGCATCTTCAGAGGTAAACGTAGTAAATTGGTAACAGAGCAAAAAAATACCCTTAATCCAGAGAAATCTAACACGTTGGTTAATTTTTGTCACTTGCCTCTTGTGAATTTCACGACACAAAAGTTCTACAGTCACCCATTGCGATTTTTCTTTAGCAAGACCTTGCCAAACGTCCTTGTAGATCTTCTCTTGCAATTCGTGTGGTAATCCTTGAATATAATGTTTTAGAGAGGGTTTATATACTGGTCTAGGTGTGTTACACGACATGGAACAGTAGTGTCACTTCCAATCACTAGGTCCTACTAAAGGTAGGTATTGACAATTCGGAGACCATCGAGCATGTTCCAAGTAAGCGGAATCTTTCTGTTCCCACTCGTAAATGGATACACCACAACTGAAACACTTGACTTTATCCCCTTCGCCCAAGTAGAAAAATCCGGCTCTGGCTAATTCTTCAGGAGTTGGTCCAGGCAGATATTTTGGCCATTTATCTTTGAAGGTTTGGAATCGACTTTTGAAATGACAATATTCAGGCAAACTCGTCGGGAACGAATATTCGACACTCCTCACTTCTGTTCGATGTAGGTACGGTGAAATTCCTAGGAGTCCACGATAACGTGTCGCACCGCTTTCGCATCCCTCAGGTTTGACACGCACAGCATCACTTTCCAGGGTAGATATAGGGGTAGTAGTCATAGCAAAGTTCCCACGATATCCAGCTGAATCGCTAATGTCACAGCGCCTGGCATCTCTGCAATCGTACGGTTCACCATCGCACTCTGTAACGCAATTACAGTGCATACCGCAAGGACACTTACAGTTTCCTTCCGGACAACTTCCGTTGCAATGCATGGGTCTTATCCATCCAGTACTTTTCACACTCGGGGAAGGTACATTTGTTTTACAATCCCCAAATTTGAATGATGTCTGTTTAAATGGATTCATCTTCTTGTCGCTGTGCCGTTGTAGTGACAAATGAACTATTGATCGTGGACGATGTCCCTTTTTATATGCTGCTCAATTTCGACGTGACCGTACGGTAGAGTAAAGTGATTGGGAAGTCGTACTCTCTTTTGGTACACGATTTGGTAGACTTTTTCCAAAGGTCGGCTAACAATTTGGTGTGTGGGTAAACGGACAATCTTGTGAGGTTCGTGGGTAGTCACTTGAAACGTTTCATCCTGTCCCGACTGCAAGGCTTCTTGTAGTACGTCAAAGTTCACCACTTGACTGGTGCGATAATTAAGAGTCAATCCTTTCACTTTACATTCGGTGTGCATTTCTCCTTGTGGGTCTCGGTATTCGTAGCCGTAATTTTTAGGACCGCCACTTGCAAAACATAGAATCTTGTCGTCGGGATGTTCATCGGTCCAGGCTCCTAAACGGTCTCCTTCGATGACAGGGTTACACTGGTTCGGTCGGTGAATGTAGATGCAACTGTCCGTGTCAAAATACAACACGCGATCTCGTAACAGTTCTAACACTTCGTACAATTTTAAGCGAGCGTGGGCTGTCACGTAAGCCGCAATGATGACATTTCCAAATTTGTCGGCTTCTACAAAGTCTAGTTCTTCTTCGTAATTGACTAAGATCAAGTCCTCACGAATGACGTCCACGTGTTTCATGACTTTGGTTGGGTCGTGAATCATCTGGAAGTAGCGAGATGTCTCGGACAAATACTCCGTCTTGGGTAAAGACGGACGTTGTGCCATTTTACCCCACAAACAATTGAGCATCACTTTGGCAAACGATCGCCTTCCTTCATTTTTCTCAATGTGGTCTAAAGTGATACCTTCCTGCTCCCGATATTTTTCTTTGAATATCTTTTGGTCTTCGGGAGTGTGACACCAGGAAGGATAGCCACTAGCTTCTTGTTTTAGTTTTAAAAAGGCATCCACGTAGTCTGCAAAAATACCTTTCTGTCTCTCGTCGCCCTTGCGGTATTGTTGTGTTTTGGGAAAGTGGTAAATTTCGTACACTTCTAACAGTTGATATCCCAGGTCCAGAGCTTTAAACAATTCCACGCTCACCCACGTTCCTGTCAAGGCGCGTTCTTCCTGAGTGTGATGACAAGGTTGGTCTTGGTTGCACGTTTCGGCACATGTGCGACACAAAGGAAACATCAGTTTTCCTTGGCAATGGTGAGGTAAAACGGGATGGTACAAGTCTGTGGGTGGTAAGACTTTACACTTGATCAATCCTTCGTACTGTCGAATGTGGTCCAAGTCAATGTGTTCTGTCATCAATTCTGGATGCCCTACGGGAAAGTGACAATATTTGCACACGTAAGGATACAGCGAACACACGTCCAAGTATTTGATTTCTTCTCCTTTCTCTTCATCCGATTGGTACAGCAAACAAGTAGCATTCGTTCGTCCTCCGTACAAACTATCCCGAGGGTTCAATGGGTCCACCATCTTGTAACTTTCTACGATGCGTTTAAACTCGGGATCGGTTTTCAAACGCTGATCGTACTCGTGTTCCCACATTTCCACCACCTGGTATCCTTGCTGTTCTAACTTCAAACGTCGCTGACACGTGGTCTGGTACAAGTCTTCCATGGTTCGTTGTAAAAACTGATTTTTGGTGTTACGCTGAGGGTAGCATAGGGGACATCCGTGAAATAAGCATCCGTTAAACTCGTACACGATCTGAGGGTTTTCTAAGTCCCAACCATCTACCGAATACGTTCCGATGGTCTTTTCGCCTCCTCCGTTGCGAGCGTGTTGGATCCATTTGTCTTCCTTGTCGCACAAGTAATGGAGCCAGCGTAGGGCTTTGACCGAGTATTGACGTTTGACAAAATTTGTCGTTTGAGGACTGATGACCGCTAGAGTATTTTCAGGCATAAAGCGTTTTCGGTACACTAAAGAACACGCTTTGGCGATGGTACAAGCTTCTTTCAAAGGATCGATCCCTCCGTATTCCATGAACAATTCTCGAAATTTTCCACAGCAACGTCGTAAAATGTCCACGTCAGATCGACAATACTTTAACATTTCTTCTTGAAAATCAAAGGGGTCCGAGGCGTGAGTCTGGTACCAAGCATAGAAAGCTTCTCGTTGTTCGGTGCGCATGTTGTCGGGGTCGTAGTCGTCAGCCTCAGGCAAATGGGGTAGAACGGTATGTTGATTGGCTTCGGTATTAAAAAAGTGTGGAAAATAACCTTTAGCCAATTCTGTCATTCCAAACGTTTTAGGCATACGACTCAAAGGCATGGCCAAGTAACACATTGAATCTTTAAACTGTACTTGTCCTACTTGCATAGAAATGATTTTGACTCCGTTTAAAGTCACTTGAGGCCGTTCGGTACTTTGTTCCGCATAGTATCTGAGCAGAAATTGCCCATCGTATCCCGAGAAATTGTGAGCCATGACCGTGGCATGGCGATGACAATTGCCGTAACGTTCGATGTCTTCTGGACTCCACGTTTCGTCGATGGGGTTAAGGATCCATTGGGCAAAATCGGCTAGCGTGTTTGACCCTCGAAAGATTTTTTCACGTCCTCCAGGAATCTTGCTGCAGTGAGGGCAATGACTAAAGATGGGCTCTTGGATACAATGCTCGCACGCACGGTGAGCTACGCAGAAATTAGGAATGTGAATACCAGTTTCTTGCATGCATTCGAAATCAAAAAAGATAAAATTCCCTTTCTTCTGGGTATCATCTGATCTGATCGGGGTTGATATTTTTGAATGAAGCATTCGTGTTCCAAATCCACGATTTGGTGACAAATGTGACATCGTTTCTTCCCTCGACAAACGTGTAACTTGGCACTATTGGTACGTATGCCTTGTCCACAAGTAGGGCACAATCTCAGGAGTTGACAAGCACTTTTCTGCTGTGAACCTTGCATCTTCAAATGTTGTTGGTAACAGGTAGGACTGACAAAAGTACGCTGACACACAGGGCAATGCACTCTTTCTTGTCCTTGGTCCAGACAAGGTTGTGAGGCCAAACATCCCTCACATTTAAATCCACAATGCTTGTGTTGTTCTCGATTGTTATAACCATAGTCACATTTTTCACAGTAGTAACCGTATTTCAGAAATCCAGTGATACTGGTAATGGTATCAAAATGACCATCGTGATGATAGACGTGAATGTATTTTCCGTCTTTGAAATCGTGGCCTCGAAACAAAAGTGGACCACGCACTTCTTGAGGGTGTACTTTCAAGGTGTAACGTGGAGCCAAGACGTCTTGCAATTGTTGCATTTCTGGAATGCCACAAGGGGTGTCTTTGGATATCCCTGCTTGCTGTAACAGGAGTTCTGCTTCACTTCTTTGTTTGGCTCGGTCCGATTGTTGAATAGTTTTCCAGGCTCTTTTCCATTCTGCCGTATCGTTCTTGTTGGTATACATTTGTCCCACGACGATGGCACGGGCTAAACACATCTGGTCTTGAGGATTGTTAATTTGGACGAGGCTTCGCTTCATGTTGCGAAGGCTGTCGACCAATAATACTTTTTTGCGTCCTGTCCCCTGGGGAAGAGACACGTGGGTCATGAACAGTGTGGCTTTTCCGTCGGCGATGTGAAACTTGTCATTGGATTGTTGCACATGTTGAATTTTGTCAATGACTTTGGAAGGTGTTAATTGTGATGGGTTAGTAAACTCGATCCAAACGGGAGACTTTAAATTATCGTGATGAATAGAAAGTCTCAAGCGATCGTCTTCTTTAGCTTGACATTGCTGTTTCAATGCAGTTAACACAGAATCCCACACCTTGGTAATGAACCCTTCTGTATTCTCCAAAGGTACATTGGCCTTGAAATCTTTAAACTTTACGGCATACGTGTAAGCTGATGTTTTAAATTTTCGAGAGGAACGCTTTTCTGTCTCTCGAATGTGATAGTAATTTTCAGGGTTTACTAAGGGTGGTGCACTTTGCTTGGAAGTCGATTGTCTGGGTGTAGATTCGGGCTCACTCATGTCATCTTCAAAATCACTGGCATGAATTTGAGCCAAGACTTCAGCTACTGTGCTAGGCGATACATTATGTTTCTGTCTCTTACTGTCTTTTCCTTTCTCCACAACATGATGTGGTCTTTTCATCTTGTCTGCAAAAAGTCAAATGACTACCTTTTAAAGACCATAACCCCTATATATTCATGTTCGATCCGTGCATATATAAAGGGTTAGTGTCTAACCTTTCAGTATTCATTTCACTCTCACATTGACCAGAACGATGAAAGAACCTACAGAAGTGGAACTTCTCATTAGAGCTTTACGTGGGGTCATACGAAAGTTTTCGTCAGACCAGCCGACGGCCTACTCTCCCTCCTATCGAGATAAAAGTTAAGATACTTGCTATATCTGTAAGAAGAAAGGACATTGGGCTACAGAATGTTCAGATCGTGACAAAAATAAAAAAGGTACCAATAGAGACAAAAGTCAAGATACCTGTTATTATTGTAAAGAGAAAGGACATTGGTCTCCAAACTGCCCTAAGAAACAACAGGAGCAGGAGGAGGAGGAGGAGGAGGAGAAGGAGGAGGAGGAAAGAAATTCTGAACAGGAGGAGGAAGAGGTACCCTCCCCCAAGGAAGAACCCCGACACGTTCACAAAGACAAGAAAAGAAGACGAAACGAAAGTGAAGAGGAAGAAAAAGAAAAAGCTGTGACAGTAAAGAAAATGAAAAAACAGAAAGAGTGAAACAGAAGAAAACCTATGAACTTTTTTAAAGTGGTCTTGTGTTATGTTGTGATATTGAATTGTGACGTTTGTACTAGAATACACCAGAGAGAAAAAACGTAAGTGTCTCTTGGTTTTGATTTGATAGTATAATTACCTACACTCACACATTCCTTCACTCACACGTACATCATGGGTTTTTAAAAAAATATAATAAAAAGGACTTTTGAGTTTTCATTGAAATAGGCAATTGACATAGTATTTCTTTTCGAAATAATTGGAGTGGCCCTGAAAAGGACCGTTGGTGTTTTGTGTGTTTAAAACAAAACAGACTCAGAAACGGGACGAAATC
This sequence comes from Unio pictorum, assembly GCA_030141615.1. Lineage (NCBI taxonomy): Eukaryota > Metazoa > Mollusca > Bivalvia > Unionida > Unionidae > Unio > Unio pictorum. The sequence continues at coordinate 1,605,695 of JARLTB010000293.1, forward strand.
CTCTTGAGCTGTCTTAAGCCTTTGCCACGGCCAAGGCCTACTTCGGGACTGGTGGTTCCTGTCAATGATTTGGTAGAAATCACTACCGGTGGTAAGGTAGACGTAGTCACAGAGAGATCGGGTTGTTTCGCTCGAGAAGGTCTTTTTCTCTTCGGTCGTGATAAAGAAGTCTGATACATTTGTTTCAGACTCCTTAACTCAGCTAAAATATCTAAAAGTACCGTCGTGACCGTTTGATTTTCACTATTTTCTTTCTGTCCTTGGTCTTCATTCTTCTCCGTTGCTGCTGCTGCTACTGTTTCTTCCTGGTGTTTTCTTCTTGCTTCTTCTTCTTCCCGCTGTTGCATAAGAAAAGCTTGTTCTTCTACTTTCTGTTGTTGTAAAAATCGCTCCAATTCTTCTTTTTGTCTCTGCTTAAAATCATCGACGTGTCCATAAGAAGATACAGAAGGCAACGAAGGTTCCGGAATAAATTCTTGCGATGTTAAAAAATCCACAATATCCCAGTTAAAATCAACTTCTTCTGGATGTAGATTTGTCATGACTTTAGTAGTCACTGTTGGTCCATGACTTGCTGTCTCTACTCCTGTCTCACTCCAATTCATTGTCTTCTTACTGTCCGCCATGATTGACAACTCTCTTGAATCGATTGACTGCGCACAGGCGCTAGTACCTCTATATAGAAAAGGTGACGTCACAGACTGCTCTCTTCCGATTGGATGGCTGTGACTGACTTTTGTAACGCACGTTTGGATTGGTGGATACACTCAATCCGTTTCAATCCGCTCTTCCCCTATAAATAACCGCAGTACACGGCATTCGCTTCACCTGTTCTCATCAGAAGATGTGGACTAATGTTGAATCGTCAACCCTTGTGTCAAGTATGCTGTTTAGGACTGACATACCCATGTATGTCAGATCATCATGGAGTGTCATTCATAGGACGGAGACAGCCTATTGGAAGAGAAGAGTCTATGTGGAAAGACAAGGTTGCTTGAAGAGAGTTCTCTTCTATGGACCCACAGTAAGGAGAAGTTTAAGGAAGAGAAGAAGATCTGTGAGATGTCCTCTGTGTTAACAAGACAACGTTAACATTACACATAACGGTCCTTTTCAGGACCACTCATAGGTCTCGAAAAGATAGTAGCTTTCTTTGCCACCCTTTTTTTCCCTTGTTATATTTCCTTTGTTATATTTCCCTTGACGCTATATAGTCCCACTATGTTAAATTTCCCTTGACGCTATACAGACCCACTATGTTAAATTTCCCTTGACGCTATAGTGCCCCAAGCTGTTTTGACGCTATAGTGTCCCAAGCTGTTTTTGACTGGATTTTCCCTTGACGCTATAAATCTTGACGCCATATTGTCCCAAGCTGTTTTTGACTGGATTTTCCCTTGACGCTATAGTGTCCCCTATTACTACTTATTACAGACTTCTGTAATCATTCCAAACTCAATACACACCAATACTATCTTTATCAAAACGTTCAAACATTTAGTATTGCTGCGTTTTGTATATATTAAAGATTTATTTCTTCGTTTAATATGTTCATCTTATCAACGGCTATATATTATTCAAAAACTATTAAAAATTAAGTTTGTCTGATAATGCTACAAACCATTTTAATATTTAAGTAACGATTTAAAAAAGAAAACGTAAGGTATAACATATTATTTTCGATAAGGTTGGTATAATGTTTCAGAATTAAATGTAAGACCCATACACGCTCTACTATCTGGTGTACCCTCTTATTTATTATCTTTGTCCGTGATGTTTAATTTCATCTCTTGTCGGAAAATATATCGCAAAGCACGCAACCACGATCCAATGTTATTGATATTGACAGTAATGTGGTACGCTGATGAAATTAATTATTAATGGGAACACTCTAATATATGTACGTGCCAATAAAAGCGCTATTTTATTAGGACTCTGAGATCGTAATGCTCACGATTGTTGTGTGCGTAACATACATTATGAATGGCTGTATAATATATTATGCTCAAGTTGCCACGTATTATGCAAAAACGTTTATCAAGGAGAGATGTTGAGACAACGACGATTTATGGCAACTGACTGACCCTAGATGATCCTATGTCGCTAAGGCACTTTTTTGCATGGAGTATCAAGCAGCGAGGCAAACAAAAATATAATGATAGAATGAGTAATAATCCCTATGTTCAAACATTTGGAATCCCACCCCAATCAAACAATATAAATATGGAGGAAACACCAGCGTTTAACAAAACCACAACAATAAAAAAAGATATATTCGATATTAATATATTTCCGTGATACTTACCATTCGGCTGAATGTTGAAATATATCTCACGGCAAGTGGTTATTATCAGTAATACTAATTCATGCTAAAAAATAAAATTTTCTGAAACGAATAGAAGAAAAACCTAATAAGGTAAAGCTTAATTAAAGCAAGTGAACCATCTTTACTAATTTCAAAATGCTTAGTTGTATGCGACGAAAACATGGCAATGGAACCCAATACCAACGATCGCTTGAAACAAATAACATAAATTAAAACGTTAACGTAATGAGTTTGATGTTTCAAGCTCAACACAACATATTGACCGAATATACATGTGACTGTTAACCTCGAATCTAAGTTATTTCATTTCATTTATCAAAATTAATTAACCACGTTTCTACACATCACATCTACATGGATCATATTTCACGTAAATAAACAAATAATGTAGAAAAATCTCTTTTTTGAACTAAGGTTGATTCATACAAGAGTTTGAAGTGAGTTAAAATACAAAGTCCGAGTTAGAATCAAAAGAGTATCAAGAACGGGGTTCACAGCTGCGTTGTGCGCATGCCACTGACGTTGAAGCATTTATTGTGACCGCGATATGGTTAACTGGTTTGTGTTAAGACTATATTGATTTGTACATTGGCATGAAGAAACTCAATGAATAGACTAACGAAATATCACAAAATCGAAAACGAATATCTCTAAATCTTAATAGAATCGTTTCACATATGTAAACATCACGAATAGGTCAAACGCGGTAATAAATTATGCAAAGTATAAGCCAATACAGCTACGTTGACCTTAGTTAAAACAACTTTTCCGTTTCTTTGATCTTGACTTAATGACATATCCAATAATGAATGATATCGGATAATATCGATTAAGTGATTGATATATGTGACATATCCAATAATGAATGATATCGAATAATATCGATTAAGTGATTGATATATGTGACATATCCAATAATGAATGCTATCGAATAATATCGATTAAGTGATTGATATATGTGACATATCCAATAATGAATGATATCGAATAATATCGATTAAGTGATTGATATATGTGACAAAACGTACTACAAGAGGCTGATTTGTAAACATAGTAAGAACGAAGCAATGTAAGACCCAAACCTTCATCATGTGAGAAGTCTCTGCGGATTTTTGTTTTGACAATTTTTACGTCTCTAGGCAAGATACATGGGTAGATACAAATTCTGCATCAGCATCTTAAACAAGTGATGCAGGATATATATATATATATATATATATATATATATATATATATATATATATATATATATATATATATATAAAGAGAGAGAGAGAGAGAGAGAGAGAGGTAAGGATGGATACATACATACTTACAAACAGGCGGACGGAAGGAAGAACAGACAGAGAGTCAGATAAGCAGATAGACTGACAGACATAGATAGATAGATAGATAGATAGATAGATAGATAGATAGATAGATAGATAGATAGATAGATAGATAGATAGATAGATAGATAGATAAATAGATAGATAGATAGATAGATAGATAGATAGATAGATAGATAGATAGATAGATAGATAGATAGATAGATAGAAAGATAGATAGATAGATAGATATATAGATGGATGGATGGATGGATGGATGGATGGATGGATAGATAGATAGATAGATAGATAGATAGATAGATAGATAGACACTAACATACATTATTACTATGTATGGATGATAATCTTTATTTCAAACTGTTTTAAGAAACGTTTGCCTCTCATACATTCGGAATTTCAACACTCACTTTAAATTTTGTATTATACAACCTTAATTTAAGACAGAGTTTTATTTTATTACATTCCTTTTTTATTTACGTGAAATATAAATCTAGTCCATTTTTACTGCGTCTACTTGACGGTTACAACAAATATATAATGTCTGAGTGGAAGTTCCGAATGTTCGTTTCTAGATTTTCTCAAAGCCGTGTTTAGATCTATATGTCATTTAGACTGATTTCCAAGCGTCACGTTCTTTAACATGTGGAAATTATAAAAGCCGGCTTCTGAAGTAAATACTGTGGAAAAAGGTAATGCTGAAACTAGCATGTGGAAATATGATTGTTTCCAAGGTCTATCTTTATAAAATACAAACCATTTATTTTCTAATCTTTTCGTATTGCCGCTATATTATTATCAACGTCTAATGAGAGTAATAAAATGTACATGCCAGAAGGCATTATAAACGTCTGAATTTAGAAATTATATTAATATTATTATTAATATTTCTTTATTAAGCCGCTGCAAGAAAATCGAATCAGAATTTGACTCCATGGTTACTAATCTAGTGGGCATCATTAGCGTACTCGCTGACGTTGTCATAGATGGGCTTCTTAAACGTTTATGACAATATTATACAAGACATCTTTATTGGACTGCCATCAAATATCATCTAATTTTGGTTTCATTATGTTTGTTTCCAGCACTAATTACCAACTAGAAAAACTCAATGCCCCAGAGACATTGATGCGTGCAGCCATATACTTATTTATTCGTAGATATTATCACTGTTTGGACCATTTGCTAACTCAGAAATTTATTTTTCAAGACGGTTGATATATTTGAATGTGTCTGAAATCAACGGTTAACTCTAATGGCAGCAACCGATCGATTTTATATGTCAAATGATCGATATTATATGTCAACTGATCAATATTACATATTCTCAGTCAACTGATTGAAATTATATGTGGCCTTCGAAGAAAACTGTTTCATCAATCTGCAACTAATCAATTACTAAACCACAAATATCTGTGCAAATAAAAATAATGGAAATATTTCGCTCTAATAAATAATACTATCTGGAGTTTTAAATCTTAAATTAAGATACAGATAATAGTTATTATTACCTTTGACATTTCAAGATATTTTACAAAACATGATTAACTTATGCCGGTTGGTGAAGCTACCCTACCCCATCATAACACTGAAGATCTATTTACTTCGATCACAATAAAGAACGTTTAAGCAGCGCTAAAGATATTGCTAAATATATATATTTGCAAATCAGAATTTTTACAAATAATTATGTCTGATTCTTTTGGTATGTACCATATTTCAGAATTAAGGTACTGTCACCTTGGCCCTGTGTTTTAGCCTAATTTAGCCAGTCTAAAGTTGCATAACATATTATATTCATTTTTTTGGGACTTCAAACTTTTGGACTAGGAAGAAAACAATAATTTATTATTCCATTATTCTGCTCATTGATTAAAATACAAACCTATGTTGGAACTCATCGAACCTATTTGCACATAACAATATTCTTAAATGCGGAAGCAAGGGCGTGTGTGAATTTGTTTGCGTGAAATAAATTTTGGTTGTTACTTTGATGTAAAGAACAGCGAGTTTTGCCCTTGTATCAGTCTAAGGTTGTGGAGTGAGCATCATTTCATACAGCATAGCTCTGGAATGTAAAATGAAGCTGACGAGAAAAAAACACAAATTTTGACTGTAGAAAATATACCATACCAGCATGTAATTTAGGAATGTTTGGCTGATATGCAGTACTATTGCGTTGCTTTTTACACCTTCGCGATGCCTTTTATGAAGTATACTGTTATTATCTCATCTACAGTAGTTGTAATGAAAACATTATAGTTAACAAACATTATAAAACAATCTATTTCAAAAGCAAAGAATATTAATGTCAGCGTTTTTCTTATTATAGAAAAACATCAATAAGATGACTTTCTTTGTTTTATGATTAAACCTTTGGAAGGGGCAACATATCCATATGTGCAGGAAACGCATTATTCCATAATGTCTGTACTTTCCGTGTGTGATTTTATATTTAACGGAGAAAGTGTTACATAACAGAGTGGATTTGGAGTATGCATGGCCGCCATTGAAGTGGTAATTTAATGCCAGTGCATATATCTGTTAGGGAAAGATATATATCGATCTATACTGAGAGAAAGAATTTATTAAAAGAAAGAAATCACATGCCTAGGAAGATAAATACACAGAAAAAAACAGAGGAAAAAAAAGCCGCTAGCCAAGATTTTATTGGATAAGCCGTTAATCAGCTGATCAGATGAAACCACTACATAGTAAATGAACAATACGCACTGCCGCTGTGTTGTTTGTGAGTTATATTTTGATCAAACGTGGCCTCCAATCCGAGTTCGTCCTCAATTCCTGTTTGTAAAGGGTGCGGCATTTGATACGTGTAAGACTTTAGAATCTAAATACTCTTAAATATTAAGAACACATTTAGAATAAAAAAACTGGAACTAGGGACTATTATTCAAACATAGTTTCCTATTTAAATGTTTTATCTCAGTGGACGAAAATACTTTAAATTCCCGTGTATGGATGCGTGAGATAAAACATAATAGTTACACTTCTAGTCGTTGTGATGTCGGCTGCAAACAGCTAATGTATTTATTGGCATATGTATCGCATCGAAAACACGAACTGATTGATAAATAATCTTATCAAACCCGAACTGTTAGCAAAGTGTCCAGGATTAAATAATAAAGTCAATTTTCAATTTCAATGCTTGAAACATTATGAAGCACGCTATTTTATAATAAGTGTAAAGGCCTATATTATCATGTTTTGTATTTTGTCTTACTCTTCTTATGTAGAGTGTATATGGGTCGTACAGGCAATGTCTCTGCCCTGAACAATCACTGATCTTTCACAACGAATTACAATCATGTAATCCCATTCTATTTAGACGATCATATTTAAACATAAAATCGCGTTCAATCGAAAATTAAAGAAAGGTAAGAAATTACACACACACACACACACACAGATATATATATATATATATATATATATATATATATATATATATATATATATATATATATATATATATATATATATATATAATAGATTTAGGTCTTATTGACAAGCAACGTGCACACTGGGACTTATATATCAGTATTCTGTTAGCAAGGTGTTTTCTATTAACGTTATGGTTACAAATTAATTTGGATACAGTGTCCGAAAAGTTTTAATGTTTCGATATGTTTCCATATCACATCATCTGCAGCTGCAAAATGTGTATCTTTTACCGCAGGCATATTTAATACTATATCATAGCTTTTCCTGAGTAATAAATTTCTTCTGCAATATTCTTATTAAGAAATGTCTCGTTTTCTCATCGTCAAGTTTTTGAGATTCATCTCAAAAGAGTTTCTAATTCAATTTATGCAACAGAACTTTTGTGGTTTTATTTACCAAAACTTACCGTGTACATAATTCATCTCTAATAAACGTGCAGAATGTGGGAATAAACTCTTCCTGATAAAGAAAGGAATTATAATTTGTTTTCCACTTAGACAAATGTACCGATGTCTGCAATTGAAAATAGTTCATTGGCTAGACACAGAAACTATCATTACATCAGCCACACCAGCTTGATTTATATCTTGCATGGATTGTATGTCGGCATATCCCACCTTTATTTAGAACGAAATTAAAAACATAATTGTAGTTTTTAGACGATATCTGTATTAAGTGCAATTTTAATTGATTTTGTTTTCTATCAACTACATGCTGTATTCGTTTTAATGAATGTTTATTTTCTGTGTTTCAATTAACTGCCAAACTTGGAAATAAATTTGTATTAATTAATATGTATGTAACGGGAAAAGCACAGGGTGTATACTCTTGTGTGGTTTACCCTCCCATGCTTTATATTTAAATGTCTCCGTATTAACTAAAAATAGGATGTCTAAAACATTTTTCATAATTTACCGCCATGCATTCTAACAGCGAATGTAGTACTAATAATAAAGATTATAATCTGCATTTCTCAATATAGATTCATTATATGTTTTGTTTCTAATTCATCTAGCAAACAGCGTAGTATGTGTAGCATTTGTTTATACTACATGTGCGTGGTTCGAATTGCTCCTGTAATGTTGTATATAATATATATATATATAATTTTTGTGTAAAGTTCGTGTAATTGCATGCAACACTTTTTTCTGCATAACTTTGACAATTTTTGTTCATGTGAAAGTTTATATATATATATATATATATATATATATATATATATATATATATAGAGAGAGAGAGAGAGAGAGAGAGAGAGAGAGAGAGAGAGAGAGAGAGTGGAGAGAGAGAGAGAGAGCCAACAGTCTAACCACAACAGTACTGCAGGGTAGTGTCCAAGGTGAAAGAAGGAGAGGTAGACAGAGAAAAAAGGGAGTGACAACATCACAGAATGGACCAGGAAAAACCTTGCAGAGACACAGGCATTGGAACATGATCGAGTCAAGTGGAGGGAACTGGTCAGATGTTCAGCAGCACAGTGCCTCAACGACCACACTAGGTCAAGAGACTGATGATGATGATGATATATATATATATATATATATATATATATATATATATATATATATATATATATATATATATATATATATATATATATATATATATATATATGCCTGCTGTACAGTTACTATAATGTACGCTGGATGTATATCACCCTCAACACGTCTTGAGTAAAGACACATCAGGCTGGGAGGATATGAAACTCCACTGAGCTGAACTAATAAATATTAGTGATCGCGACTCATCACCATATTGTCACTGATACTGACTTACACACGACTGAACCTGCCCATGGATTAAAACCAACATATAATAATTTATTCAAATTTTGCTTGGGTTAATGCCAACAGGTAAAATGCATTGAACCTGTACTTGTGTTACAACCGACATTTAATAATATATTGAAGTGGTACATGGTCTACAAACAAACATGTAATAAAGAATTGAACTTGTTTGTCTGTTGCAAACGAAAATGTAACAATCTAGACGTTTTTCAGACCAGTGAAACTTGTAATAGTTACCGAACATATTTGTCAGAGGTTCAGCACTTATGGAGAGAATCTAGCACAATATTCTATAATTTGCCATAGCTTAAATTAGCATCAGTTGCTTCTTACTAATATGGACTTGTAATTCAGGAATAGTAATGACCTTAACAGTTACTTGTATCTGGTGATAATATTTCTCAATATGTCCTTAAACTGAAACAACACTGCAAATCTCACCTTCACCTTCAGTATTAAACATCAAGATTTTATCTTTGAGTCGATCAAAGATTTTCCAAAAGGTTTTCATCTAATCGCTACATGTATCATTGTAGATGATGACATCATTGATTTGACCCTACGTTATCATATTCCAATTACACTAGAATGTTGACAGAGATTTGTTTTACATACTAAACGACTTCGCCTTATATTGCAAAACTCCATCTAGAGTTCTAAATGTAGACGCTCTGTGCGTGGAATGTGTCATTAACTTGGAGACATATTTTGCATTTCCAATTTTGTCAAGGTAATCATCGATTCTTGGCATTAGAAATGTGCCCGCTTGATTGACACTTTGTACTCTTTTATACACAAAAGAACTACAGTTGCCTTTATTGGGTTCTGTGAAATCGATATCTTCCAAGTATTGACTTTTCTTCTTTTAAACTTTATCTTTGGGACTAAACATCTGATAAGGATGCGCTATCACGGGTACAACTGCCTCAAATCTATCGTTATGGTTGATGTTATCGTTATGTGTAGTAACATCAAGAAACAATGGCTCATATTCTTTTAATGGCTGGCTTATTTGACTCTTTTCCTATTGGCGCATATGTGAAATGTTCCAGACCAGATGTTTCAAATTTTCTGAATTATAAATTCAGTTTGCTTTTAATCATGTACATACTGACTATCTCGAACATATAAAACTACATTGATTGATTAACAAGTAATTAATTCGGCTTAACAAGTCTTAACTTTATATTTCTTTCCTACCTTAATTTTATTTTCTATTGAGTAGATTTTAGATTAGTTTTGATACATGACAAGTTTTCGACAGCTAGTATTCAAAATGAGATACTAAAGCATGACTATTTATTGAATCCTCAATGGAAAGAAGTTTCTCGTATTAAAACATCACTTGTCCATGGACAGTGTATCCATACAAGATGAATGATGTTTGATTTATAAAGATTTTTATAATATACCTGAAATATTATAAAGTCATTAGAGTTCCGAACGAGCCCCAATACAGAAAGGCAAAGCAATATGAGTTTAATTTCAGGAATGGTATTGTGTTCGCTATTTCTGACTGCAGATCTGCAACATTTGCACGTCGTACCTAAATTATATCAACGTAGATCGTTCCCTGAAAGCTCGATGTTGATATTACAGACTTTAAATCAGAGCAATTAACGACAAATAAATAAATGACTAACTCAACTCTTAAAAATAACAAATTATATCTCACTCTCTCGATTGATCGATTGATCGATATATTGATCGATTGATGAAACGATCAGTCAACTCTTTGCCGACTTTGATTTAAGAACAAAAACTAGTATAAATTCATATTGCTCTTTTTACAGACCATAGCTTAGTTTCCGAGCGATGGATCATTAACCATGCAATCATCAAGTACGTTATCACTTGAGCACGACTGAACACTAAAATTGCGCCTTCCGATTCCTCAAATTGCAGATGCTGATAAGCATAAGGTTTGAACCCCACAGTACAATAGTTACTTAATAAGTTACATTGGTGCTAACAGTATAAGGCGTACAATATTAACAAATCTAGAGTACACAAAGACACTGCCTATTTTGTAGCAAATAGACAATTAAGAAGATACTAAAAGCTTTGTGAATCTAGTTTCAAAGTAATCAAAGTTTCCGGGCATCTACCAATTCGGCAACAAAGATTAAGCTTCAGTGCTCAACACAAATGCTTTAGAAGATGTGGCTAAATCGATGGCGAAAATCAAACCTGCACCCGCATGGTCACGAGTTGAAGCCCTTACTGCATGAGACATTGCTTCTGTACTGGAAAGTACTAGTCATTGTCTGTTAAATGATACATACACATCAGAAGCATGTGATTCTTTTCTCAACGAAACAATACTATTCAAGCGTTCTAACAAATGATGAACGAAAGGAAATAAGGACAATTTACATGAGCAATAACGGTGATACGGATGACTGCCACACTCTCCGCAAAATCATTCATGGTTCATTATGTGATGTTTTCAGTCCACGTTCTTCTCTGACTACCTCTCCTTCTGCCTCCCTGGACGCTGCCCTGTATGTCTGTTGTGGATAGACTGTTGGCTCTAGTGACATGGCCATGCCATTTCAGCTTTCTCATTTTGACGTCGCTGAGAAGGTTTTCATATTGGCCTACTTTGCGCTTAATGGTGTTACGAATTTCTTCATTTGTGATATGGTACATGTACGAAATTCCAATTATGGTTCTGTAGCATCATATTTAAAGTGCATGGAGTATTCGTTGTAATTCTTCTGTCGGGGTATAGGCCTCATATGAATACACAAAGAGTGTGATGACCAGTGCTCTCAATAGTCTGATTTTAGCTTTAAGACAGTCATTTTTGTCTCTCGAGATCGGTCTTAGCGTTCACATAGCTGCCGTTGTTTGTGCTGCTCGTGAACAATGTTTGTTTTTTGATCCCTCTAAAAACACAAGCAGATGAAAATAATTGCTAAAGAACAAGCCGGATACCGGAGTGGAAGAAGCACAACATAAGAAATATCCAATCTAAAGTTTCTGTGTGAAACGTACTCGCAAAATCAACAAGACATCTATAATGTGTTCAAATATTTTACAACGCCTTTGACCAAGTGAGACATAAGGAACTAATGACCACTATGAAGAACTACAACATGGGTCAAAAGCTGACTAATACCATCAAGCAGCTATAATCCAAGGCTTCCAGTGTAGTAATAGCCCAATGTGTTGTGGGGGACAGGTTCCAGACATCAGTCGGAGTACGTCAAGGCTGTATCATGTCACCCGTTTCAACATCTACATAGAGTGCATCGTGTACAACACTTCAACTACCTTCTCTCCAGTAGACCATCCGGGCCTGTTTGCAAATTTCCTGCGTGACAATGTATACACCCTTATAGATAAGCTTGACAACACAATTGCAACTGACAATTCGTCACCATCCAGTTACGATACATAATTTCAGCGACAACTGTTAGCAGCATTTGAACCTGTCTCTATGGATTTAGTCAGACAATAGTGATTAAGAATGCAGCAAAGTCTTGTAAACATGATCTAATTACAATTTCACTGCTGCTTAAGGGCTTAGACCCAAAATTGTTTTCAGTAACATGTGTTATTAATACCTCTCTCTCATCCGTGGGATTCCCATCAGTTTTCAAAACTGCCAGTTTAAAGCATCTGCTGAAGAAACCAATACTCGACCATAACGATTTAAAGAACTTAGTTCCTAATATCCCGTTCATATAAAAAAAATCGTATAAAAAGATGTTCTAATCAACGGGTTCTCATTTGAATTCAAAGTCTTTTTAGCAATGTACAGTATGCATATCGCTCTTGCCACAGTACTGAACCTATTCTTCTGAAAGTAGTCAATGACATTCTCTCTGATTTAGATAAATGAAAGAAGTCATCACCCTTCTTGATGTATCTTCAGCATTTGACACAATAGACCATGATCTATAACGTCACCGTCTCCAGCATGCATTTGGCATTCACAATAAGCTTTTCTGAGGTTCATGTCCTACAAAGTCAAGATGACACATATGGTATATGCAAATGAAATGCACTCCAGTGCTGTTGATCTATGTTGTGGTGTTCCACATGGATCTGTCTTTGGACCTGTTATCTTCATTATATACACCTGGACGCTGATGACACCCGAATATACCAATCTATCCACCCAACGGAAGCTATGCCACCATCCAAGGAGTTCCGATGTGCATTTCAGATGTAAAATCATGGATGACATGCAACATGCTACAAATGAATGATGATACAATTGAGGCCATTCGGATCACAACACAAATAATTTATCATCACATCCTTTACCTTAAACAATACATGTCAGCAACACCAACATTATATTCATACAGTCAGTATGTAAACTAAGTGTTACTCTGGACAGTACTCTCACATTGCACCAACATGTTATGAACATATGCAAGGCATCATATCGTGAGCTTAGACGCATCAGCTCCATTCGCAAATATCTTTCAGTTGATGCCACTAAAACACTTTGTGGGTTTATTAGTACTTTCAAGACTGGACTACTGTAACTCAATTATGTCTGGTTTGTTTCAATATCTACTCCATAAACTTCAAAAAGTTCATAACACAGCTGCTCGCATCATCCTTAGAGTACAACGATCAGAGCACACCTCACCACTGCTCTGTACCCTACACTGTCTATCCATTCAATCCAGAATGAAATAAAACATTTGTTATCTGTGCTACGTTTCACTGACGAGCTCCAGTCCAACATACCTATCTGGCCTCACCCATGTGTAACCACCAGCAAGATACTTACGCTCATTGTCAATTTGAAAACGAAGTCATATGTACAACGTTCTTTTGCATACCAGCAACGTGGAATGCATTGACCATTGCAATTAGGCACAAATAGTGATCCGTTCGAAAATTGCTCTAAAACTCATCGTTTTCGACTGCAAGTACAAACGTAAAGATCAAATAATGTTTCCTACCTTAAATCTTTTCAGTTTCTTTTATATGTTCTAATTTGATCGTGTTTGTTTTTTTTTTTTTTTTGTTGTCATGTCATTATATATGTTGTAAAGTGCATAATGCTTCTACAGGTTTGGCGCTATACAAAGTCCTCATTATTCGTGTTATAATTTCTTTCTTTCTTTCTTTCTTTCTTTCTTTCTTTCTTTCTTTCTTTATTATTATTATTATTATTATTATTATTATTATTATTATTATTATTATTATTATTATCGATGCCCTGGTAACCCACTGTGGGTTAGTCAGAATTTGAGGGAGTAACATCACAAACCTCCGTTTTTCAGACGCCGTAAGTGGGCCGGCAGGCAGTAAAGACAAGCTAGCCACCTTAGTGAAGAACCTAGATAAAACATCTTCCAGATTTGCCATGAAGTTACGCAATGAGAAGACAAAGCTGATGAGGAAGAGTTGCAAGGAAATCGTAGCCAAGATTTAAGTCAGAGGACATGAACTGGAAACATTAAGCCCGTTCAAATATCTTGGTTGGAAAATATGATTCAATACCATACTCGCCCTCTACTATTATATAGGCCTTGGTGACCATGGTTCTAAAAGCGTGTTTTCACTTCATTTTTGCACCTAAGACAGTCGATGTCGTTGAAATCTCACATACATATGGTTTTTAGTGACATATAGCGTTAACGTCGCAACAGAATTATGTTTGTTAGTGTTCGATAACACTTCTCCGATCAGCTTACAATCGGCTGAGATAAGATTGACGGGATGTTCAGCTTGCGATATTAAAAATGTTTCATCCGAATATTCAACACTAAACAAAGTTATATCCCGAGTCAATGAATACTCGATTGTGTCCAATGGCAGACGTCTCGAAAGATAATCTTTTTAAACCAATTTGTGTTTGAAACCAAATAGGTTTAATTGTTAGTATTACAGTTGGTATTTTCTGAAGTAAAACGTGGAAAAGGGACAATGATTCCATTAATATGTCGGGAGATTTAATAATTATAAATATCAACCAATTACAGTTTTTACAGGGAGCACACGTTTCAGACTGTTCACAAAATACATTCTCACAATACCGGTTTGTGTGTGTTTGTATTTTCAAAAAGAAGAGCAACATAACAGCTTAAACGCAGACACAACGTCTCGAAGTTAACATGTTCTTCCTAAGAATAATAATTAATTTAAAAACCACAACAAGTACCAAGATACATATTGAACAACTTATACTAAGTGGCATGGACCTATGCTAACAAAATATCTAAATTATGAAATAATGCGATCACTGGTCAGGAAACCTAACAACTAGAGGTCTGATATGTATTGGGCCAGAATATAAAATATCGATATTGGAAAAAAGTAATGAATTTAAATAATTCAGTCTGCCTACATCCTTTTTTTCAAATTATCCTTAACATTAATGAACGTTTTAAATCATGTTTGTAATGTTCATCACATGATCTATTGATCAAAAGCGAGCGCCTCATAGAAGAATATGTTACATTATTGCCTTGTCTCTAGAGAATTTTGTACTTAGCGTTGTCTTGTGAGTACGGCCAATGATAATTACATCCGCATTATTCTAGTTTTTATCCTGAGGCAACTGTCCCCCTCCATCAATACACACAGCTCAAGAATTTATTAGAACAGTTATAAATTGAGATCGTAGCGATGTATGTATCATATTACTCAAACATATGTAAATATGTGAACATAATGTCCGCTGTAATGACTATAGTGAGGTATTGTATCCAAAAATTGCAAATAAATCCATGTCGTTAGCCAGAACTCGAAAATATATATTGTAAAAAAAACTAATAGTGTGACATTTTTTCACTGACCCTGCTCCAAATACTACAAATGAACCACACTTAAAATCACTTTGGCAAAAAAATGCAAAGGAGAAAATTAAGAACTTCGTTTTCTGCAATATTTTTGTTTGGTTTTGGTATCGATTCCGAGTCTTATTAATTCCGTATAGAATCCAGGTTCGGTCAATGTTATATTGCATCTTCGGTTTTATCGTTCTCGTCCCTTGCTGCTATAGTGCATTTCATTTTCTGATTCTTCCCTTCTGAGTTTTGTAATGCTTTTCTTGTTTTATCGACCGTTTAATTGTCTTTGAAGGGTTCGTTCTTTCAAAGTCGTTTATCTGTTTCAACAGTTCCGATGTAAGTAGGTCCGAGTCGAAAAATTGTTACAATGATTGTGTGCTGTTCCAATTTATTCGATAATCGTAATTTGACGTCCCATAGTATGTCCAATGTTGCAATTGAAAGTCTTACGCACGGGAAGAATAAACGTCATCTCAGTGAATATTTACGTGATATCGTCTTAACTTTAAATTATCGTGCTAATGATATTCTACCGATCTTAACACTAGCCAAGAAGGTGCTTGTTTTTTTTTCTTTCACTCCAGTTTTTATTTTGAAAATTGAGTTCGACTCCTTCAAATGCAAGAACAGTTTGGTTGCTTTGAATATAACGCCATTTTTGTCCAAGAGGTCGTCCATTATAGTTTGCTGAAGAAGAACACGAGAGAAACCCGAGTAGGGCCACTGATGCACGAAAACTACTTACAAGCTTTCGTGCATATTCATATTGGCTGACAGTAAGACTTAAACAACATGGGCATGAGATGTTAGGGATCGGTTATGGCGAGTAGATTTAAACACTCGGCAACCCTGGATGGAAATTAGCAGGCCATGATAACGACGGCTGGTGTACAATGAGTAATGTTTAGTTTGATTATCATTCCACATCACATTTCATATGAAGGAGCGATATATTAAATTATATTCAACATGTTTGATATTTTATCTGTTAGTAGTGTTATAAACGCCAAGGCAGTCATATATTATATATGTGACTTGCATTACATGGTAAAAGGGAAGCGATAATTTTGATGTGTCTAGAGATGGAATTCGCATACATATTAATATCTGTGTCATACATACAATGTGATTCCAGTCGTGAACTTATATGTTTTCGACTGCAATTTATCGAGACCAACATATGTGTTCATCCCATTCCTCCAATAGTTTCCGATAATATAAAGTCGAATGACGCGCACCAGATAGAAGATCACAAATTAAAAAGGGTGCTGTCAGTATTTACAATGCTTGAAGTTTCATGTTTTTTTTCCAATTCCTCGCAAACAAGAGATGTCTTTGCGAAATATATAAGCAAGTCATTCGAGTGATTACCATGATTAACATTTAATGTATCAAATCTTTTACCCAACAAATGCGATTGTCAATCATAAGTGAGCAATCTTTATTAAATAGCACATACTGTCGCTACACGTCAGCGTGAATATAATAAAATGTCGTGTTTAATGAAATTCAACGTTTTGAGCAAATTTAACTGTTTACAAATATTCAAAAAAGCGTAAATAGGCACGTACTGTACGCTTAAATGCACAACTTTTAATATAAGGTATGATTAACTTTATATATAAATGAGTACCGTGTCATATGATGTACCCTTCACTCACAAGAGTGATTACATTGGTTCTCAGTATATGCATGCGACATTAATGTTTGATTTTGTTTTAAAATTTCTGCTGATGTTTATATATGTTGAAACAAAAATGAGAGCTCGTCAGATTTACGAAATCTGGCTAGACAGCGGTAAGGTTAAATGTGATACATATTGGACCAGCCTGAAGATGGTCTGGTTAACGAAATGGTGTATAGGTAAGTCCGACTGTATTACCGAGGTTTTCTAATAATATTCAGTAAATTATTTTACGTTCACTTTCTAGGGAATAGTACTGTGATTTATCACCTATTACGTGGGAATGTGTTCAAATATCATAACATTACTTTGAAAATTGTATCACAGAGTTCTGTGTTTTAAATTCAACGCTTCAGTGAACGCCTAACGCCGCATGGTTTCATTATAGATATTACTTTGGAAAGGTGAGAACAGTACTAATGAACGTGCGACATATTCGGCTGTTTTCTAACACTCAATCATGCAAACAGGCATAATTAAATTTGACACATTTATGAAGTACTTGCTTATGGTTGTAATACAAGAGAGCAATTTATTAAGTGTGGTAAAAATTTTAAAATTTACCGAAACGGTCATAGCATGGTTAATGTTCGTCCGTCGATTCGACGAGGACCTCTCTAGTCATCTGACTGTTTGAAGTACTGGTTCTGGTCTGTGAGTGCGTAGGTGGCTGATGAGGCCAATCATTTAACGGTATGTTTTTTCCGTAAGGGACAGAGGATTTTCGGGACATCTCCAGGAAGGTCGATGGAACGTGCTATTTTGGCGTTCCTCTTCGGCTCTGCACCTGCTGTCCTGCTAGAGTCACACAAATTGGATTAGTTTTGCACAGAGAAACGCCAATGACCCGATCGCTTGCTATTTGCTCCCAGAAATCAGGGTTTATGTTGAATGCTTTCAACGCAACTTTCAGATTGTCTGCGACGCATTTATTCTGACCTCTGTGGGATAGTTGTCATTGTTGTAGCTCCTTTTAGAAGCGTCTCTTTGGCAGCCGTTGGTCTGGCATGCGTACAAGACATCTCGCCCAGCATAGCTGGCAATGCATCATAATGGCGTAAATGCTAGACAGACCTTTTGGGTTTGTACTTCAGTTTCTTAAACGTTGTCCTGCCACTTGATGTTCATGATTTTACTGACACATGTGGTGCGAAATCGGTCCAGCTTCCTGGCGTTGCTTTGCTACACCGTCCACGTTTTGGATACGTAACTTAGAGTAGGGAGCACTACTGCCCCGTAGACCTTTAGTTTGGTTTGGATGCTGATGCCTCGTATATTCCAGACGTTGGCATATTATCTGCCGAACGTTGTGCTGGCTCTCGCAATGCGAAGGTTCACCTCGTCGTTTAGAGAGTAACTCTGTGACAGTTTGCTGCCAAGGTAGATGAAGTGGTTCAATTTTCGGCCGTTGACGGTGATGTTGGGCTCAATATAGGGCTTTCCATGGGTCGTATGTTGCAGGTATTCTGTCTTCTTGGTACTGATAGTGAGATCAACGCTTGAGCATGAGCTGGAGAACTTGTCATTGCTGCATTGCAGGTCGGCGTCTTAGCCAGCATTGAGGGCGCAGTCATCATGTAAAAATAAATCTCAGATGGCGTATGTCAAGACCATGGTTTTGCGCGTGAAGCTTCCTGGGATTGAATAGTTTTTCATCCATATGGTACCTGATGCCAACTCCAAAGTCTCTGTCTCTAAAAGCATTAGTCAGCAATACGGCGAACACTTTAATGAACAGTATTGGTGCCAGAACACAACCCTGCTTGACGCCGTTGGTTACTGGACATGGCTTACATGTATCTCTATTATCCTGGTATCGTGCCTGAATACCATGGTAAAAATGCTGCACCATGGATTTAAAGTTTCTTTTGCATCCTTGCTTGTGCATTACCTTCCACAAGCTGTCTCTGCTGACAGTATCGCTCATATAACGGTCATATCAAATTTAATAATTACGTAGACAATGCATGCCGATGAAATTCATACTTTCCTTTTGAAAACGTTAATAAAAAGTGACAATACGTAAGCAATATATATCAGTGAGAAAGTGCATTTTTCATGTACTCTCCATTTTGATTGACCAACGCAGTTTTTTGTTCCCGGAATTGTGATTATAATATGTAGACTCTTGTAGCGACTTTGACATGTAACATGTGCTAATTTACGTTCATACGTTCTGCAAAATGTAGTTTTATTGATACATAGGTTACAGCTTCTATCTGTAAATAAGTTAATACTTTATCAATAACAAGGTTACAACTTTTCGATACTGCTATAAATGCTCTTATTAATGCACGTTCGGTATTTTTCAGAAACTCGTCATAATGCCAACCAACAAAATAAGAAAGGATTAACGAAGCGAATACAATAGTTAATATGTATAAAAGTTACACTTTCTATGATCTGATCAATAAATTAATTCTATACCTTATGTAGTCACTGTCCAATAACGTATGAGAACATTAAGCAGCATGTGATGATAACCCTCTTTTGGGATGAGTTTCTAGCACTGATAATCTAGTGGGAGCGAACATTTGCAAAGTAAAGACAATATAACGTAATGCTCCATGTAAACGTGATTTCTTATGAAAAAATTTCAAAATTACGAATTTTAAAATACCATGCAGATGCCAAATACTGTTCTTAATTTAAAATGTATCATCAATATGTATATATGGCTGAAAAAATAAATCAGAGAGAGACAGACAGACAGACAGACAGACAGATAGAGAGAGAGAGAGCAAGTTTATTGTTGTGCTTTTGACATAAATAAATATTTAAAACAACTTTTTGATTATGATATATTTTTAATTGAGCTAAAAAGAAAATATAATAAGGGTGTCTTTGTTGTAAAATTGAATAAACCAAATAAATTAGCTGCTTCTTGCTCTTTGTTTAATCTAGCATTTTAAAACGAATTAGTGCAATTCATTTGAATTAAAGATGTCTATATTTCCGAACTCTCTATTTCAATCACAAAAGTTAGCAAATGTTATCTTAGTCTGTTCAGCAGTGTTTTTGTCTATAATGTGTCTTTGAATTTCTCTAGATGACAACAAACGAGGCGCATGTAATTTGAATCAACATCTCACGCGACATTTGCCCCTAGGCTTATTGATCATCGAAGCAAACCTAAAATAGCGAGAATCATCGTGAAGCCCTTATGATATGTAAAGGCTAGAAGTGCAGATGCTAACGCTAGGCATTGGTGTGTTAAGTATGAATGGGTTAAAGAAAAACTGCTCGTTCTATTGAAGAACAGGAGATATATAATCTTGACGGGTTTAATTACAAGTCAGTTGAAGTTTAAACAACATAGCTGTTTTATTATGTCGGTATTCACTCTGGTTATCCTTCAAGCAGAATTGCAAATAATTATGACAACGAAAAAAATTTAAGTTGGCATATTCCATGACTTGTAAGACCATTATACCATATATGGAAGTTAATGTTACAGTATTCAATATAATGGAATCAAATAAATCCGTTTCCAATTCAAGCAACCAGACAGTCAGAAGTGGAGATAAACTGGATACTTTCTATTTCTACAAGGTATGTTTGTTTTAATATATTCATAATAGAGAGGTAATATTCATTCAAATTATGTCTTATATTGTATTATCCAATGCATACCACAACCAAAGTTTTCAAGTTTTTAAAAAAATGGGATACATCTGTAGTATTAGTGTTGTACGATAAATGCATTTTATTCCTTGATCTCTTCTAAATGCATCTGCAATCCAATATTACGTTACCCCGGTTAACTAAACATGTAATGCAGCATGGTAAACCACCACTTCGTGCCATTTCGAAATTAATACGATGTTCTGTATTTTACGCAATGAAAGTGTACGAAAGACGAAACAGAAAAATTGCCCAAAATTATGATCATGTCGATGCTTGGGATAAAACAATCCATGAGAATGCATGTACTTAACCAAGCTTATTGGTCAACTTTGTTTCAAGGATTATTTGTAAACTCAGTATATTAGTGTTAGGAACATATATGCCTTTGGATATATGATGATACATGTACTAAAACAAACTAAATATTTATATGAATATACAAGTAATGAATTTAGTTTGGTCAGATCAATAGAAGTCCTCCGGAATTGATGACGGCACTTTTCTCAAAATATAAGTGTTATGATTTGAGTAATACCAACTATACAAACGACCAAAAACGTTTGCTATAAGAACATAAAATGACATTATCTTTTTTCGTTATTCTCCTACATATATTGGTAGGATATCTCAGCCAGTTATTCGTTTCTACACACATTAACATAATTTGCGGCAACGATGCATTTAACTGTTGACTTCAGTACAATGTCTACAATAATGAATAATGTATTGTATGGCTCAAATAAACGAAAACAAATTAGTATGGAACACCTTTTGATATGCCTATGTTACCTATTTAAAACTGTTTCCTGGCAAATGTTTCAACCATGCACGAACGCATACTAAAATAGTTGTGATATTTTAATGGACAGAATATGTTGCACATCTTTTCAGAATCAAAGCAGAGCTAAAACATCAAGATATTTTGTAATAATATTAATTCTTTTTTTGTAACTATCAAAACGTTCATGATCATAGTATGCATAAGAAATATGACAATTTTATATTAGTTTTTAATTATATTAATTTTATTAGTTTTTAATTATCTTAATTTTTTAGTTTTTAATTATCTTAATTTTAAATTATGGTGCTACCTAAAAAAACAAATTGGAGAAATTAAATTAATAACAGGTGCAAAGATTATATTTGATTTATTACTATCTTTGTTGTTTCTTTGCAAACTCGTCCATTTGTTACAAGTTTACTATCGTTACCCACTCCATATTATTCGTATTAGAAATAATTGATCTAACAAAACGAAAAACAAGATTGCTTTTGATGTAATCTAGAAAATATAGATATGTTTATTTAATTAGTCTCTAACTGTTCATACAATTAAAACGTACTGCAAGACTCATGGGTGCTTCAAAATAGCAGCGCTCTACAAAACTGATACTAACATGGTGTGAGCATTACCGACAGACTTAACAATACTGATACAAGTTAATTTGCGGACAATACGTAACACAAAATAATAATTTAATTGAATTATATTAATAACTATTTAACTGTAAAATGACATTTGGAAAACATGTAATAGTTCTCGAACCTAGATTGTGTACTTTATCTTCTGGTAAACATTCAACGATAATTTTAATAAATATAAAAGCAATATCAGTTACACAATTACACTATGCTATTAATTTGACAAGCGATTCGTTTCATTAGGCTAAGCACGTCTCGTGCATAAATATATGATCAATCGATGGGAAGGTATTTTGATTGGCACGTAGTCCCTATGTTCAACGTCTGAACAAATGCAATTGTATTTCGCTACAGGTAATATATTCACATGATGAGATATATCTGCACACGTGCAGTTCTCTGAATACGTTTCGTCTCTATAGTTTGTTAAATGTCGAAATTAAAAAAATGCAACCGTAAAGAAAACGAGTATATCTCTCTGAAGTACATACGGTTTAAATGGCTATAGAAGCTTGAATAAACTGTTATGATAAAATGAATTTCTCAGTAAAGCAGTAAACGGAAAATGTGACACCAACCAAATGAGGATCTTAAAATGAATGGCATTATGTTTTATTGAACTGTTTGATATGATCTATAATTATTAGTGTGCTGGGTATGTCTTAGCGAGTCTTTCATATTCCCATTAAATGATACTATATCATAACAATCATAATGTAATCTGATATCATGAATTGCAACTTAGACACGTTTGAAACCCATGGGAGACAAGGTATGCCAACAAACGACCATAAGCTACATTTACTGGCCTGATTTAAATTTTATTCAGTATGGCCAGTGCTCGTTGTATTCAGGTAAAGAAAATAAATCTCATTAAACACTGTCAAACAACGTAAATTTGGTTTGCTTTTGACGATGAAACGTCCAATAAACCAAACAAAATTATTGCTGGGTGCCATTTTAAATTAAATTAATACTTAAATCTTTGTATTTGTTGCATACAATGAATCAGTTTCATCGACAAACTATAGTTAACGATTTTAATATATGAAGATTTTCCTATATATTATTTGTAGAATATCAGCATTTTATTTTTTTTTACAATGTATGTGTCATTAAGAATTTTGTTTCAAACCTAATTGTTGTTATCATGAAATGTCTGATTTAATTGAATTAATATCGTACTCCACACAATACTAAAAATTACATCATAGTATATGTTTGTATCGATAGAAGTGCTTACTAAATGTGGCTGATATATATTCCACGAATACAAGTGTATATTGTACATGTTTTCGGTTGGGGAATATCGTCAACAATGCTGTCAAACCACATTGGATCAGACTTTCTTTACTGTGTCACTTCTATAGGTAACTCATCAACATATATTCTGGACTGATCATAGATTAACAAGCCTTTTAATTTAACTATCTACAAAGACTGATTAGTGAAAGAAATTACATACATAAACATTTCGCTCAAAAGAACAATTACAAACTTTTAACATACATGTACCGTTATTTCCGTATCTTTTTTTGCTCTACAATATCTTCTCATACATTTTCAGTCAACGTTTGTTTGATCTTTATATATGCATTGCTTCATTCAATGGGGACTGTAGTAAATATATATCCTTATTATACACAAATAAAATGTAATGTATTCATGTTTTAAATATACTGGTCAATGCATCTTATTTTGGAATACGATTTTGTAAATCTACGTTGCAGAAAACGATATTAAGATATTTAACTAATAATGATGCCAAAACATATTTCTATGCATTGCCTTTTAATGCTTTGAATTGTATACTCTGAAATGCAGCCTGACAATCTTGCTTGTAATTTTCGTGTTTTGTCGAATACATATATCAGGGTTCCTAATTAGCACACGATACTATATACCGCGCTAATTTTAGGATTTATACCTGTCTTCATCTATTTTAGTTAGTCAAATGTCGTTGATCCACTTCTTTCTTCCACAACTCTTGGAATACTTAGGTAGTTTATACAGTATCTCAAACATGTGGCATATAATGGATTTAAACGTCTTTACCATAACAAGAGAAATTAATAAGATAATGACATTACATGATCTGTTTGGTATTCGGTAAGGCTATCTCCAACATGATAACAGGCATTGACCAGAGCAAAAAGTTGCTTAATATGTTTGACCTATAGAAACGTAAGTGCAACATGTCTCGTTCTGACCTCAGCCGAAATGATTATCCGTAACAATATCCTTGTTCCAATGTAACAAGGGGTATGAATGACCCACTTCATTCAGCTATAGGCAGTCGCATTGCGGAACAGTAAATACGGTTGCAGTTTGTAACGCATGCAAATGGATGTTGTGGAGCGAAGTGGGACAAAGATTCTTCGCTAGAGTAGATGATCTATAGCCGGTCATAGGACTTTATCCATCTGTTTCGGAAGGTGATGCCCACAAATGTAATGACTACTTTTGGAGCAACACTCCAGAACATAAAGGGAGGGTCACTGAGGATACTAAAGAATGCAGATTGGCGTCGGTTTCAGCTCCTCTGCAAGTCACATTTACAATTGACCGTTTCCTCTCTATGATGGTTCTGAGCTTGAAAGTGAAAACCTTCTGCAGTTCTTAAACCTGTGAAACATGATGCAGATAAAGATGATATGTCGGAGTGCGAAAATCATTGGCCCAAACATTGTTCAATAATGCTTCACTACAGATCATTATTGTATTGAAAGTATCGTTCAGTTAAGCGTTAAATCTTCGTATTCAGAGCATTACAATAAGCTTTTTAATCTCAGAGAATTACATGGTTTATTGCCGAGTCCGTGACACTTTAGGAGTACCACGTGAATTTGAATATAATATTTCATTATATAGTTTTTCGTTACATTATTAACAATTTTCGATCCTATATTTTTTAACGATTCAAAGGTCTTAAAATAAGTAAACTAATAGAGTGGGAACCAACAAGGTTTGTAGCATTCAATAAACAATTTAAGTTCCCTGAATACAACATTTAATATCTAGAAGGAACGTTGGATATTAAATTCGAAATAACCCTGTCATTTAGACAAGTCCTATATTTAAAGTTCTAAAACAATCCAACGCTGGAACAATGTTGGTGTGCCTGTGGTGACCAGTGTCGTAATTGTGTGGCAGAAGTGTTTTGTTGAATGAAAATAATATAATCCATCAATATATCCTCATTAACATTGCACAACAATGCCAAGTCCAGGAACGTAATTTTATTTTTTAACTTTGTATTGCCAGAAAAGATTAACTTTATCTGATGATTTAAATAACGAAATTAAAGCCAAAATGAAATACTGAGCACGACAATAATAAAACTAATTCTGCACAGACCTTAAATTACTAATAAATAATTTTTAGTAAAAACTACAATATATATTCCTCTACGTGACCTAAGGTCATAATGATCATTTTCTAAAAAAAATAAAACGTATTACCTTTTAATATTAGATATATTAAAAAGGTCTCTAACTAAAATTACAATAAAGAACATGATAAACATTTTCTCCTTGACAGAGAGGAAGTTATTAATCCTAGTAGGTAACCGATAGTCATAGCGAAATTATTAACTATGTAGTAGTTCTTTGCAATCACTGATTCTGGTCAGATACACACAGAACTCGACTTTGGACAAAGTAAGCTACACAATACAAGTTTACTTAACTTACAGCATACAATGAAATAAAAAAGTAAAAGTGAGATTAACAAACCGTACAAACTAAATATGCACAATATCTCCGATACAGTGATACTGTCAAAAAAGACAATGGGAAATACCAGACCAATCATGTAAATAATCTGTCACAAAACCAATGAACGAATTAGAATTTACTTACTCCTCTGCTACCTTAGATCGAAAAAATTTCTAGTTTATTATCTAATTAAAACACTCACGAGAGCAAATATGAAAGGACAGACACATGTTGAACTTTTTGGAAGATCTTAATTTTGAAAGTTGATATAGTTTATGTCCTTACAGAATGATATCATGTTACCGTTTTTGTTGAGTAAGGATATTACCAGTCAGTTCATTAACATTAAAATTAACACAAAACACATATACCCTATATAAAAGGAAATGAATGCTCATTATAAACCGAAGTCATTTGGATCTGTTATATACAGAGAATCTGCATTATACTGAATGTAAAATACAGATACAGGTTAAACTAGCCGAAACTGATGAACATTTGATACATACAAACATTGTTGTATGTACGCATACCGATTATTTCTGCCATGTTATCTAATTAATATTTTGGCTAACGTCAAAATTAAATAATTTAGTTTTGGACATAGACTGTTTTCTTACATTTATTAGATAAATTAGCGACAATTGTAGATTTAACATCACTCGATTTAAAAAGAGCTATAGTACAGACATAATGACGATCAGGTCGGAGGCTGTTGTATCGGTTACCCATTACCGTGGTAAGATCAGAATTTCATTTTGGTTTGGGTCGGATTTACAGCTTACATACTGCTGCTTGATCCGGTGCACAAATAGGTATTTTCGTGGAAGATTGGGAAGTTTTACTTTCAGAAAGTCTCAATAATTAGGCTAAAGAGCCATCCCGTTATCGCAGCCGACAAGATCTTGTTCATCAGTATGCTGCCAAACTATCATCAAATCCATGTGACTGCATTATCCATGTAGGCCAAGATAACAAATCATGTACAGCCAGAATGCCAATCTCATTTCAACGTTAGAAAGAAGAACGGGTGTTCTCATTTCCTTTTTACGTTTAAGACTTTGCGAAACGTTAATTTGATACATAATTGTTATGTTATTTTGAGAAAACATGATTTACTCACTGTCTAAAAATAGTATTATGTACGGACGACATATTGGTCATAGTGACAGTAAACTACATTATCCGCAAGTTGTTTGATCTGATTTCCGTTCTGTGAAGTAGAGCTCTTTACGTCATGTTTGACTGATTTGACAAGCTTTGTCTCCATAGCAGACATTGCAATAATCAAAGTAACTAAAGTAATGCGCTACTTTAATGTACTATAATGTTTGACTTTATCTCGTATTATATATACCCACTGAAGAATTTTACCAGATATTTATTTTTTGTCTGATCTCTAAGGATTACGCTTTTACAATTTGTGTTATTTGTAGGGTTATAAACTTCAGTCACTTTTTACATTTCTGTATTTAACATTGTATGGTCACTTTACTTCCGTAATTGTCCTGATGTGCAGATTAACAACATATACGAAGAACGAAGAAACAAATAAGAATCAGTTAAGAAACTTTAAAATAATAGATTAATCGGACCATTTGTGTAAATATCTTCGCCATTACGTATATCGAATATTCCATTGCACT
Organism: Unio pictorum; assembly: GCA_030141615.1. Taxonomy (NCBI): domain Eukaryota; kingdom Metazoa; phylum Mollusca; class Bivalvia; order Unionida; family Unionidae; genus Unio; species Unio pictorum. Next base: position 1,633,457 of record JARLTB010000293.1, read on the forward strand.
GCATGTCTTAAGTATTTGCTTTAAACAAAAATCTTGAAGGACATAAACAAACGCAAGAGATTTAATCAATTCATTACTCCATCGATAAGTATTTTTAATTTAATCATTTATTTGTTAGCTTAGAAAAATTATTTCATTATATGCTATAGTATTAAAAGAAGATATGTTGAGCTTGACCGCTTCGAAAATTGAGTTCTGCATGACTTTATTGAGGCTTGTATTTAATTGTTTGTAAACAACTAATACATGGGGAATATATTCTCTTCGTGTATGGGCTTATTATCAGTGTCTGTATTAATATAATAATTAAATGTCTTTATTTTTCGTAGGGGTTTGAAGTTTACATGCTATAGTTTTGATATTGTATGCATATGGATTTTTCTTGAAGGATACCCTGCATGAAATACTGTTTTTTTCTTAGAAAATACTATAATTGTGAACTGAGATCAGGTAGAGAGTTGTAAAATATAGAAATTATGAGGACTTGGTCATTTTTGCTCTATCATCTAACACTTTCAAGTTGTATAATGATGTGTCCGGCTAGGACGAATTTTATTTTCTTCAAATTCTTAAATTCAAGTAATCATGTCTCTGGAAATACAAAAGTGTTCTGATCAAATTATAAAGATATGCAGTGGAATCTATACTGAATTTAATCATGGAATTATATTATTGTGATTCAACAAAGACTGTTGACACAAAGCTATAATGTAGCCATAAAAGACATCATCGCGTTCAGTTTTAGTATATTTTCGGGACTTGAACTGAGGTTGTCGCAAGACGTTCAATTATTAGGACTTGTATATGAAGTTCTTTGGTTATTTTGGTATTCAAATTGCAATACCCTAATTTTTGTTTCTCGTTATCACCTTGTAGACAAGGGAAATACATTAATTGGTAAATTTTACTAAGGTTGGTGTTTATCCCTCTGTTCTTTTATTTATTTTAAGAGCATAGATAGACTCGTACCACAATGTATAATTTCTACCCTGAATGTCGCCACTAACCTTGTTATAATTTCTTTGCATTTGAAACCAAAGAGAAGCCATCGTTGTAAATAACCAGACTGACTGCTAATTCCTTTTCATATTTCTATATCAGACCATTTCCAGGAACGAAAACAGAATCGATTCCAATTTAGAGGTAAAATGTTGAAATTAAGAAATTAACTATGAAGGAGATTGCCTAGAAATTGCAAGTTTATGGTGCCTCCACGGGATTTCGTGCAGCTTAAAACATTTTTTATTAGCGTTACCCTCATCTAAAAGTAGCAAATATCAATTCTGAAAATACATAACAGTTTGGTATTCCCAAATCACCATGGTGGTTATCATGACCTCACAAGATAATAGCTAACTTTTACTAAATCATAACGTCCTCTAAAGGTCTATTGTGGGTACGTTGAATGAAATCATAGCTTTTTATCGTGGTTATATTTCATTGAATACAGACAAGCCTTCTACTTGACACAGCCACTATTTTGTTACCGCTGAAATTACACCGCTATACATATATTTAACGTTTTGCTCGTACTGTCTAAAACAAATGGTCCATGCTGGTTGCTGTATATTGATACGAATATCTATAGTAAAGAAATGGCAAATAAAGCAATCAATGCTCTCCACTGGAATCACATTTCTAGAAAGAAAATTCGATATTCCGATTTCAAATATTATACAAATCAGCATCCTTTTCATATTTGGCAAAATATTTGGAATTATCACTCAACAAAAAAAACTGATAAACACAAGCTTATCTCACATAGAAAATATCATGTAGATGAGCTAATATTGTACCCGATAACGTGTCAGTCACGTCCCTGACGAATGTTTACGTCCCGAAGAGTGGACCGCATGCAGAGTGAAGATACTGCCATTATATACTGATTGTGGAACACATTCGTGCAGTATATTTTGAACTGCATTCAGTTAGATAAGGCTTTATCTCCGATCTTAGTGAGACAATCTTTAGTTGTATTTAGCACGAAACTAAATATTAATGGAATGCGGCCAAACTGACACAGTATGAAGCAATATGATTTAGGTATGGTGCAGGTTTTAGTTTTTATTAGTCTATACCATTTACAGCAGGGGTCTTAAAATAAAAAAATAACTCTGAGGGCCGCATAAGGGCATTTCGATAACTCAAGGGCCGCACCACAATTCTAACTTTCATGACACCCTGTGATGTCAATCATTCTGCAAGGCACAATTTTGAAACACATGCTTTACAGCATAGTAACATCTTTTCATTGTATTGTCTTCTTATATCGTAGCTAATGCATTAATTCGTGTTTCTTCTTTTTGGGAATGGTTCGTTCTCTTCTATAATAATTTTGCAGTTATCAATATCTACATCATAGGGCCTTCGTTCCTATTCGCTACTCAATGACTAAGATTGTGCTACAACAACACATGTTTGTTATCTATTGCTTTAAGAATGTTCATTTCGTTTATCGAACGTTATCGTGATTAAAATGAACCTAATTAATTTCCAAGCTATGTTTTCTTAATGGCTACAGATGTGACGTGCTTTCCTGTCACTATTTATTAATTAGAAAGCCTTGATATTCCCTTGGGAATGCAGCAAATATCAACATGAGGTTTCCTTTTTGTCCGTCGTGCTAAGTTGGATTCGAAAGATTTAAGTCATAGACGTACGATTGTGAAGCAAATGACCGTCGCTGAAAGGGCGCGAAGAGAGCAAACTAATTTTACCAGAACATAGTGATCACGTATGCCAGCTTCCAACACATCAAATGACAAAAATCACCTGCGGTTTGCGAAGGGTTTATGCTATACATCTTATATAACTTAATTAGCCAGGAAGCGATTTGTACAATAGATGGAAATGGTACTTTAAACAAAAAATTATCTGATCGAAGGGTTCTCCAGACAATATTTCACGTCTGCAAAGGATGCAATTTCGTTATCGTTTATTGTTACTAACCACGTGAAATCGAACATGTTATGGCCTGATAAAGATGCACTTAATGACAGAACGCAAATTAGAGAAACTTGAATTACACAGAAAAGAAACAATAAAGAATATTCTTAAGATTGAATCCTACTAGTTTATACTCATCGTGTAAGACATGTTGTCTTGTTTGCAGAGCTACGAGGTTTTCTTTACTAATTTGTTTGAATATCATAATTAAGTAGAGAACAATACATGTACCAAATACTACATACATACATACATACATACATACATACATACATACATACATACATACATACATACATACATACATACATACATACATACATACATACATACATACATATTATTATTTATATTTGATTATTTTGTGATTGCAATGTGAATAGTTTATGTCAGCTGGTTGCGATGGATACACATTGCATTATGTCTGCAATTTCGTATGTCATGAACGAATGGGCCAGATCTCTCAATTGAAAACGTAAACTATGTTTCTTAGACACAAAACACTTAGCATCAAATTACCACAGATTAAGTATATCATAATAAATAAATAGGCTATAATATATTTTCTTTTCGTGTAATAAAACACCATTGTAAAACAAAGACTTAATAAAATATAAATATTTTGTTTAAACATTTCTTGACATAAAGCTTTCAATTCAAATATTCATTGTTCGTAGTCCCATCTCATTTTAATAATGGGCCATGATACAATATGAGTGTTCAAAATAGCCAGCAAGGTTTGAAGCAGGCAATATACATGATACAAACTTTGTTGTTTGTGGAAATCAGCTTCTCCATAAATGCAGGTTTGCATAGATGGCAAAATAAATAATGTGCATATTTCATATTGTGAAACGTATAATAAGCTGAGAGCGCCCATTGTTTGTAACTTTCATTCCTGCGCAGCAATGATAACCACCTTTTTAAAATCTGGAAATCAAAATTTAGTTTCTAGTTCAGATCTAAAAAATATTCCATCGATTGTAACGATTTTGGATTTAAAGTTCGCGGACACTTTGTGCGTTTTGCATTATTTGTTGAAAGAAAGTCTAATCCGGATAGATGAAATCGGTATCCATTACGTGCATATATCAAGCTACTACAAACGTGCTTCCGCCATTTTACACAAGTCTTGTGCATACTAAGTTTTCGCTCACACGTCAATACACTGTTGTTCATATAGCTATTGTAAAGAATATTATATAGAGGTAATATAATTATGTGCTAATGGAAGAATAGAAACGGATGCAAATAAAAGTGACACAAGCCTCACTCAAGGTATATCGTCTTATTAGGAAGTTCTCATATATATATATATATATATATATATATATATATATATATATATATATATATATATAAATATTTCAGATTACAAGATAAGAGAATAAATGTATGTATTTTTAGGTAGGTACTGAACTGTTGATATATTCTGGGCAAATAACATTTCTTCTATAGGCTTTGTCATGAATATGCACGTATTGATCTCACTCGAATATTAGTACGAAAAGTTTTCATGTATGACCATTCATTTAATATTTTTATTTAGTGACAATTGTTAAATAAATATTTTGTGACACTTGCAATACTATATAATAATAATAATAATAATAATAATAATAATAATAATAATAATAATAATGAGGACTTTGTATAGCGCCTAATCTTTCGAAGCTCTAAGCGCTTTACACCATCAATAATGATATGACTACACTACAGAACAACAAATGACAAAAACAATGAAATCGGAAAACATAAAAACATGCTGAAAACATATAAGATACAAAACATGATTGGGTCGTTAAGTTTGTCCCTGCAGTCGAAACAGGTGAGTCTTAAGAGCACTCTTAAAAGGGACCACTGTGTCTTTGTGTCTATTTTCAATGGGCAATTCGTTCCACATCGCCGGTTCCTGGTGTGCAAACGAACGTTGTCCATATGACTTTGTTTTCACCTTGGGAACAATGAGTATACTATTATCAGAAGAAGAGCGTAAGGATCTAGCTGGTGTATACACATGAGTGAGGCTGGATAGGTATGTTGGACTGGAACCTGTCACTGAAACATAGCACAGAGAACAAATTTTGTGTTTGATTCTGTATCGAATTGATAGCCAATGTAGGGGACAGAGCAGTGGTGAGGTGTGCTCTGATCGTGGTACTCTAAAGATGATCCGTGCAGCTGTGTTTTGAACTTTTTGAAGTTTCTGGAGTAAATAATGTGACGAACCAGACATAATTGAGTTACAATAGTCCAGTCTTGAAAGTACTAATGAAAGATATTTACGAATGGAACTGATGCGTCTCAATTCAAGATATGCAGCCTTGCATATGTTCATGACATGTTGGTGCAATGTGAGAGTACTGTCTAGAGTAACGCCTAGGTTCCATACGGACTGTGAGAATTTAATGTTGGTGTTGCTGATATTTATTGTCTGAGGTAAAGGATGTGAATGAGAAAGTCTGTGTTGCGATCAGAATAGCCTCAGTTTTATCATCATTCATCGGCAGCTTGTTACATGTTATCCATGATTTCACATCAGAAATGCATTTCTCTACTCCATGGATGGTAGCATCAACTTCAGTTGGGTGGCTAGACTTGTATATTTAGGTGTCATCAGCATACAATTGGTGCGACACTGGGTGATGATCTATGACACTTGAGAGCGGCTGAGCATACAGAATGAAGAGAACAGCTCCAATAACAGATCCCTGTGGAACACCACAACATACGTCAACTGGGCTGGAGTGTATTCCATTTACAGATATAATTTGTGTCCTGTTGCCTAAGTAGGACTTAGTAGGCTATATTCTGAATGTCAAATACATGCTGGAGACGGTGAAGTATTATATCATGGTCTATTGTGTCAAATGCTGCAGATAAATCCAGGAGAGTGAGGACTGTAATATTTCAGCTATCCAAAACAGAGAGAATGTCACTAAATACTTTCATAAGAGTAGTTTCCGTACTGTGGCAAGATCGATGTGCAGACTGTACATTGCTAAAAGGACTGTTTGAATTCAAATGAGATACAAGTTGAGTTAGAACAACCTTTTCTAAGATTTTTTATATGAAAGGGAGATTAGAAACTGGGCGGTAGTTCTTTAAATCGTTATGGTCCAGTGTTGGTCTCTTCAGTAGTGGCTTTACAATGGCAGTTTTGAAAAATGATGGGAATTCCACTGATAAGAGAGAGATATTAATAACATCAGTTAGTGAAGGCAATATTGGGTCAAAGCACTCAAGCAGCAGTGATGTCTGAATTGGATCACGTTCACAAGACTTTGGTGCACTTTTCATCACGATTGTCCGTATTAAATGAATAAAAACAGGTTCAAATGCTCCTAACGGTTGTCGCTGAGATTCTGCATCATAACTGTATGGTGACGAATCAGTTGAAATTGTGCTGTCAAGCGAATCTCTAATGGTTTGTACTTTGTCATCGAAGAAATTTGCAAATTGGTCTGGTAGGTCTAGTGGAGAGAAGGTTGTTGAAAGTGGTGTACACTTGTTCCTTGACATTAGTTTGTTTGTTATCTCGAAGAGCTCTTTGCAGCTGGAACTCTCCGTCATCTTAGTACTGTAGTGGGATGATTTGACTAAATGGACTATGTTTGTGACGTTCTTCTTAGCGGTTTCGTAGATTTGTTTATGAATAGTGAGTCTGGTGGAGAGCCAAAGCCTCTCTGCTTTTCGGCGATGTCTTTTAGCAGTGCGAAGCTGGTCCCTAACACTGCTATACCATGGAGAACACTTTTTTATTGATACTCCGCATTTGGTGGCTGGGGCATGTTTTTCAAGCAATGAACGCAGGCAGTTATCAAGTTGTTCCGCTGTTGGATGTAAGAGAGTTGTTAGGTTTTCTTGGATGTCATGCATGAATTTGGTTCTATTTATCATACAGAGGTTTCTCTTAGTAGCAAATAGAGGTGGAGGGTTAGGGACTGATACGTCGAGATGGCATACAATGCAGAGGTGATCCGATGCAAGTTCGTGCGATACAATGGTGGCTTGCAGAATATTATCATCAGGTCTATAAATAAACCAGTCTAAAATGTGACCAAGTTTATGGGTAGGTTGGTTAACTGACTGTTTAAGATTGAAAACATGAAAGGAATCTAGGAGTTTTGACATGTATGGTTTACCAGGACAGTCAAAGTGAAAGCTGAAATCTCCAAGAATAATTAGGTTGCCACCTATCGAATTTCCATACTCTAGAAGATTTGGAAACTGCTCCAAAAAGAGAGATTCAGTCAGCTTGTTATTTCTACTAGGAGGAGGTCGGTAGAGACAGAAAAAATGGACTGACCTTTGTTCCAGTCTGCGCGTTGTTTGGACTAGTTCAAACTATGTGTGGCAGAAATTTAAGGTTGTGTTGTACGTAAGGCATTTGATCATGGAATTCTTTGTAATTACAGCAATTGCACCTCCGCGAGAGTTGCGGGGGAACGACTTGATGGAGTAATCGCTGGGTGTTAAATCCGCACACTTACATTCATCACCTGCGGAATGTAACCATGTTTTAGTCAGGAAGAAGACGTCAACATTCTGGTCGTTGATAAAATTAACAATTTCTGTGCGCTTTTCCGGTGATCCAACTGATTGAGCGTTGAATAATGCAAAACGTAGTGGTATCCCTGAGAAAGTTGACACAACGGTTGACGATTTAAGAGGAATTTGAACCAGGTCATTAAAATTAACGGCAGAATTTTTAAGTTGTTTATCCGTTACGGGCAAAAGGGAGAACTGGAATTCATTTTCCTGTAACATTATGATCCACATAATTTAGAATGTTTGTCTTTCGTTTTTAATGACATAATATAACGTCAAATCTGTGTTGTACATGGTGAGCATTTAAAATATACCCCCTTATTATCATTTTTTGATAGTGATTGTTTCATAATACAAATAGGATTTGTCTTCAATGGATAAATATCATATTATAATGCAAATGGGAATTTGTATATGTCTTCAATGGATTGGAAATGGGTTTTTTGTATATGTCTTCAATAGATTAATATCATAATATAGATATCATAGATTAATATCATATTATATTGCAAATGGGGATTTGTATATATCTTCAATAGATTAATACCATATAATATTGCTAATGAGACATTTCGGAAATACTTTAAATGTCAACATATGTATATGTTAAACATAAATGATGCTGTAAAATGTATTTTTATATAGGGTCGAAATGGAATATATAAGCAGCAAACAACTACGAATTGCTCATATGTCACTTGATACGCCTTGCTGCCCCGGGGATCAGCAAGTATTTAACATTAGTATTATATTCGTACAACTTGCAATTTGATAGTTGACAGTCCTCTTAATTGTAAGAGGGGGAGGAGATGAATACTAGTAGGCACATGGAAATATGCATTCCTTTCTTTCCCGGCATTTTTGTTCAGAACTTTTATTATATTTGACCAAATTGTACGTCTGTACTTGTCATTTCATAATACCTGGACGGCTACGAGATATAAGTAAGCTTCTGTAATAGTGTAACGTAGAATCGTTTCCAGACTTTGATGTCAAACATATATTTTTGAATGCAATGCGTGTAACATGTTTCATTGATTATGATTACGAGTTCAAATTTCATCAATTATTTGAATATATTATATCCCGAAGCAAAATGTCCACCTCCTTTGTTCCAGTTTAAACAATCACTGTCTCTATGGTATAGCTTTAAAATAAAAAAAAAACATCAGCAAAAGTTTGTACAGCAATCAACTGGATCCCTGCATACCCAAAGCAAGCAGATTTGGGTCAACTTGTTACAGCTTCATTGTGTTGAAATCCACATTAGCGCTGCATGATATTTTTTAATGACTGTGTTCAACTGCTTCACTATCATAGATATATGAATAGACTGTGAAACAAGCCAAACAAAATTATATGTACATTTCTATGATTTTTCCCACTTGGCGGGTATTTAGCATTTAAATAAATTTTACCCTTGAGAGAATTGAATAGCGTGAACATAGGACTTGTTCCTATGCCGCATGAAAACCCTTGGCGGGCTATAGTTTGCCCACCCCTGCTTTATACGGATCAATATTTCAAAACGGAACATGACACACTGTACAAGGATTCGAAGATAACATTTCGATTATTTATGGGACTCTTGATTGTTCATGTTCGAACTTAGCGTATAAGAATCGAAACTAAAGACTCAACAATTGTGATTTTCTTGACTGTTCAAACTACAGCATATATTTGTTAATTACCTCTTTTTAAAGAATACCCCTAGGTTTGATATATTATCTCTGATCTGCTATCACTACAAATATGAACTGAACTATTCTAACCAACAATTTGAAACGCATTACCTTATACCATTGTCCTAATTGATGTGACTGTACACTTATTTATGACCTACTTACAAAAAAGCATCAGGTCTTCCACTATTCTCTTTTATCGGATTCGTGTCAGAATTAACGCTACTCTATTTAAACCTAACTAACAAGTTTAATCTATATAAGCTTTCAATATTAACCAAATTATATATACTTTATTGAATGTTTCAATAAATTTGTTCTCTTCATGTTTTAGCTGTGCCAATTAGGCTCTGTTTCGATGTCACCCATTCGAATGAGATGGTGGGCACAAAATAAATTAATCATGTGTATTCATGTCTAATACCTTTTACTAGTGTGATGATTATATGAAGATATTTGGGAAAAAACAAAGCATCTCGTGTCTGCCAAATTGTATTGCAGCCACTTAACAGGTTGCTTTTTATTTTACCATAATTGGTTGTTGCCAAGTACAAGATGGGACTAGTTACTTAAGAAGTAAATAACGTTTTATTCATAAAAGTAAAATGTTTGGTTCTCGTCATCGTCATGTTATGAGTAGGTGATATAAACACGACTACATGACACCAAACCCTCTCATTTCGCAATTATTGTTTTAAAACCAAGTATTAGAATACGATAAAATCTTTATATTAGTGAAATATTCTCAGTTTTTGGGCTTTTTACACTTGATATCAAGTTATTCTGTTTTAGCCAGGTTTTCGAGTAATATTTTCTTCCGATTCAGTTGGATTATAAAAATTAATTCAAAATCCTTGGAAAATACAGATTGTCACAATTTTATTCTGATTTCCAACACACGAGTAATACATGTTGTGATTCTGGGTAATACAAGGAACTATAGATACACACGGTACAGACTATATAATTCGTCATCGTCTTACATCTTGGATTTTCCATCATGATTCGAACTTGAACATTTCATTACTAGGACTTTTATAATTTAATTGGTGTATTATTATTTGCATTACTTTGGATTTGATTATTAAAACTTTACGTTGTTTTTCCATTGATACAATCTTTTTCCAGAGAAATTAATTATTTGTTAAATTTTATAAAGCTTGTACTTTTCACCTTTTCTGTGGTCACATTTATTAGAGCCGAAACACTTAACAATATATATATATATATATATATATATATATATATATATATATATATATATATATATATATATATATATATATATATATATATATATATATATATATTGTGATGAAATCAGATACCTGGGAAGAGTGATGCTACAATGATAAGGGCATTTATGTTTTCCCTATAGCACCAGTTGAAAAAATTAGAGCTGTTAATTATAACAGAACAATCTGGCTGAGGGCCTTGACCCTAGGGTGTGAGAAACCTTATCTGCTTTCATGTATCAAGGATCAGGTCTTGGAACTAGACTGAAGTATGGGCTGGGAAAGTGGTTTTAAGAAGATTCACAGACTTGAGAGGGGACAGGTTTTGTAGCTTTCTGTGGCGTTGCCCGACCCAAAATTAAATTAGAACCATGTGTTATCAAGTAAGTCGGACAAGCCACTGTTTATTGTTACACATGACCGCAGGCTAACACCATCCCTTACGTAAGTTTGCCATAGTTAAGAGAGGAAGCTGACCAAAGCCCGTCAGAAGTGTAATTAGCACCTTGGGCTGGAAGGATGTTTTGTACATCAAAGAAACTGCCAGAAGGAGTGGGCGTGCCTTATCTTCTGGATACGCTGACGGACCGCCAGATTGAATAAGTCGAGTGGATAGGGTCCCAGAGCTACCCAATCAGAATCGAGATAGGGGTGGGACCCTGATTTATTCTAAAATATATCTCTTTAACCCGGCCATCGAGCGTTAGTTGCCGTAGTCGTTACAGAACGCACCGTGAATTGGAACTCCGGCGGCCATACGTTAATTGGCGGGAAAAACCTTAGGAACAGAATCCCAAGTGTAACTTCTAAAAAGGTCAGTGAGCTATTTGTTCGATCTTTGCTGTTTGCGACTGCATTTAATTATAGATCGGGTATATACGTATTATTACTAAAGTCGTAGTAGGAGTAATTATTTTGTGATGTTGATATGTTTGTACATTTTGAAGAATGGGTTTCTATTTGTAAAGAATCGTATTGCTTGCTAGCCGTCGTAAGAATTAATACTATTATAATTCGCTATGTGGTTATTTTATAGTACAATAGCACATTATCCACGTAATTATAGAAATTGAATGGTATCTTTGAAATGATTTCACTGTGAGACATTAATAATATGAATATTTGAATATTTGTGTACGTTTGTGGAAGTGTAGTGTACAGACATACGTCTGGCTGTCGTAATATTGTAAGTACAATGAGATTAAATATATATGTAAGAGTGTGTTGGAATTTCGATGTGTATGTATGCATGTCCTAAAAAGGTAATAGCCTTATCTGATGGTTAATTGATGATTTAGTGTGAGGTGAGATGTGATAAACCCTATGTTAACGCCTTGTGATTTTCACAGGAAGCTTCGAGGGACAGACTAGTGAGTGGTCCCAGTGTCTCCGTTATAGACGGAAGGAAGAGAAGGAAAGAGAGAAATCTGGAGAGGAAGTTCGGGGAACAGACCAGGAAAGTGGTCCCAATAGTCGTGATAAAGGACGGAAGGAAAGTGAAGGGAGGAGAGAAGTCGGGAGAGGTAGAATCCAGGAGGATTGGGAGGATGGGATAAGTAGATGAGTACAACCAAAGGCTAGGTGGAAAATCGAACTCACACTGAAAATCATAAGATGACATAGGCTATCACTTAAAGGACGAGTGATTGTGTGACATTTAAATTTATAGGCTTCATTAAATTGTGATTGTTGAATTTCATCTTCGTGTTATATATATATGTATATAATTTAACCGTCGGCAGTGCTGACTGGGGGCTCAGAGCCGTATACCTATTTGGTCTTTAATTTAAATTTAAATTCACGAGCCAGGTGGAACTTTCATAATATTTTAATTAATACTTTGGAAGTACCCCACCCCAACCTTTGCAGAACGCTACACTTTCAGTGTGACAGGATCAGTTAGGTTTTCTTTCTCTCTCTTGGTTCTAACGGATAGTTAGATGGTAACTCTACAGAAAGTAGGGTTTATCTTTTGTAATGCAACACAAGGCTAAAGGAGAGAGAGATTTTGTAGCTTTCAGTGTGAAAGGATCTTTTAGATTTTCTCTCTCTCTCTCTGTTCTAACGGATAGTTAGATGGTAACGCTACAGAAAGTAAGGGTTATCTTGTGTAATGCAACACAAGGCTAAAGGAGAGAGAGGTTTTGTAGATTTCAGTGTGAAAGGATCAGTTAGGTTTTCTCTCTCTCTCTCTCTCGGTTCTAACGGATAGTTAGATGGTAACTCTACAAAAAGTAGGGGTTATCTTGTGTAATGCAACACAATGCTAAAGGAGAGAGAGGTTTTGTAGCTTTCAGTGTTAAAGGATCTTTTAGATTCTCTCTCTCTCTCTCTCTCTCTCTCTCTCTCTCTCTCTCTCTCTCTGTTCTAACGGATAGTTAGATGGTAACGCTACAGAAAGTAGGGGTTATCTTGTGTAATGCAACACAAGGCTAAAGGAGTGTACATAGTGTATATTGTAAATAAACTTGTAAATAGCAGAATTATTTTATGGATTTATTTCGGAACCCATCACGTTACAAATTTTGGTGGCAGCGGTGGGATATTCACACACTTGAGGATTATTATGTCAGTTGTGTGGGTTTGTTTTAGTATTTAGGCAACGAAATGTATCGTAGCTAGTGTATTTCTTTTGGACTGATTCTCTTACAGTTGACTTCATGACTTAAATTGCAGTGAACGCCCGAAATGGCATGAAATCTCTATGGAAAATATAGCAGTGAAGGCTTTATGTAGTCAGTGGGACAGGTTGGAACTCCGGGGTGGGGTTTTGTACCGAAGATGGAAAGATATGACGGGCAAGCGCATTTCCTGGCAGCTTGTGGTCCCGGCGGTATTCCGGGATGATGTTATTGCAAACTTGCATGATGCCGTTACTGCTGGTGACCTGGGAGTGAACAAGACTCTTTCGAGAATACGGGAGCGATTCTACTGGCCGGGTGTAGGAGGAAATGTTAAAAACTGGTGTCGTAGTTGTGGTCAGTGTTCCGCACGAAAAAAGCCATATAAAGCTAACCGAGCCCCAATGAAAATATATAACGTGGGTGCACCAACGGAACGAATCGCCATAGACATTATGGGACCCTTCCCTGTGTCAAATCATGGAAACAAGTATGTGGTTGTGATAGGGGACTATTTCACGAAATGGATAGAAGCCTTCGCGATGCCAGACCAGGAGGTAGAGACTGTGGCAAAAATTCTAGTAGATCAGTTCATCGCTCGATTCGGTGTACCGATGCAAATTCATACAGATCAGGGAAGAAATTTTGAGTCGAATTTGTTCAAGGAGATGTGTAACCTTTTAAGGGTAGATAAAACGCGGACTACTGCTCTTCATCCACAGTCAGATGGAATGGTCGAACGTTTCAATCAGACTATCGAGAACATTCTGGCTACCCTTGTGTCAAAGGATCAGAAAAACTGGGATGGTATACTGCCACTGGCACTCATGGCATACCGTAGTGCTGCTCATGACTCAACGCAATTCTCACCAAATGAAATGATGCTTGGTAGAGAAGTGTGGTTACCCATTGATTTGATGTATGGAACTCTACATGAAAAGTCTTTGGAGTCCAGGAACTCTACAGAATTTATATCAAAATTAAGGACCTACTTGGATTGTGCCCATGAGTTAGCTAGGGAACACATACAAAATGCAAGCGAAAAGCAGAAATGGTACTACGACTACCGGACACGCATTAAAACGTATAAGACAGGAGACGCTGTGTGGTTACATGACCCCAAAAGGAAAATTGGGATTAGCCCGAAATTACAGTCAAATTGGGATGGACCCTATCTTATTCTAAAATGTATCAGTGACCTGGTATATCGCATTCAAAAACCTCCAACACATAAACCGCGAGTGGTTCATTATAATAGACTAAAACCATTCTATGGCGACAGTACAAACTGGTTGAAGGACAATGTTAACACAAAGAAGGAAATTCCTAACAGTGGATCTAGTGATGAAAATGAATCCGACCGGTCGGACAGTGAGACTGGCATTCCAGATGTTACGGATTATGGGCGCGACAAGCGGGTGCGACGCCCACCGCAGAGATTTGACCCTGGAGTGTAGACTGAACTAAAACATGAACAGGCTCAAGAAAGTGATTGTGTTCTGTGTCTATCAAGTGACTTAAATTAGTAGAAATGTGTAAATAACTAAATTGCCTTACAAATACTCGTGGACTATATCGTTAAGCATAAGTGCTTAGTGTGTAAATAGTATTTAGCTGACTTGAGTAGGAAAATGTTTTCAAACTTTTATATCTCATTTTATTTTAGATTTTGTGAACTTGTATAGTAGATGGCTTCATAATTAATGTCTTAAAAGCACTAATACGATGATATACTTTCTACCAAAACAAAAAGTTCATTGTAATTTATGTAAAGAAATTGAACTGAACCAGACAGTAACATGTGGGACACATGTTGTCAAAGAAGGGGGCAGTGTGATGAAATTAGATACCTGGGAAGAGTGATGCTACAATGATAAGGGCATTTATGTTTTCCCAATAGCTCTAGTTGAAACAATATTAGCTGTTAATTATAACAGAAGTGTCTGGCTGAGGGCAGTGACCCTAGGGTGTGATAAACCTTATCTGCTTTCATGTGTCAAGGATCAGGTTTTGGAACTAGACTGAATTATGGGCTGGGAAAGTGGTTTTAAGAAGATTCACAGACTTGAGAGGGGAGATTTTGTTGCTTTCAGTGTGAAAGGATCAGTTAGGTTTTCTCTCTCTCTCTCTCTCTCTCTCTCTCTCTCTCTCTCTCTCTCTCTCTCTCTCTCTCTCTCTGTTCTAACGGATAGTTAGATGGTAACGCTACAGAAAGTAGGTGTTATCTTGTGTAATGCAACACAAGGCTAAAGGAGAGAGAGGTTTTGTAGCTTTCAGTGTGAAAGGATCTTTTAGATTTTCTTTCTCTCTCTGTTCTAACTGATAGTTAGATGGTAACTCTACAGAAAGTAGGGGTTATCTTGTGTAATGCAACACAAGGCTAAAGGAGTGTACATAGTGTATATTGTAAATAAACATGTAAATAGCAGAATTATTTTATGGATTTATTTCGGAACCCATCACGTTACAATATATATATATATAGATAGATAGATAGATAGATAGATAGATAGATATATAGATAGATATAGATATAGATATATATGCATACATATGGTGATTTTTCAAAGTTTAACGACGATTGCGACCGTTCGCAGTTCGTCACGTGACTCTTTTCTTGCACAGTTGGACCTCCAGCTGCAGATAAACTGACGAAAGCAAGATTGTAATCACGCACTGATATACCTGTCAATAGGTATTTAAATTGTATTCCTATTTTGAGAATTTAGAAATGTATTTGTTACGTCTTTTGAAGGCGTGGAAGCCGTTTGCTTAAATGTATCTTCCCTTTGTTAGTTATACTATCAAAATGAAGTCTGGATCAAACTGGAATCGATGCCTACATTATTTTGTTTCAGCCTAATGTGACATGATGGTATGAGTAAATATTACTCTTTATTTGCTGGTGGGATGTGACTTCAGTACACAGTTTGTAATGATATGCATTGCTACAGTCGTAAGCACTACATTTTACTAGAATTTCATATTTAAAAAAGTATTTAAACCAATTTCAAACTTTGTCAGGTGAAGCCTAACGTTATATTTTATTTCTAAAGATTAATCATTTGCATTTCGTTGTTTTAAATGCTAAATAGTATTCACAATGCAACATTTGTTTACTGACCCTTATGAAAACGTAATATCACCAATATCATGTCGATCGTTATTAACGGACCGCAGTTTCTGCAATCAAATTCGATATAAACGGTTATGTGATCCTGATCATGTTTTGAAACATTGCTTAACTCGATTTCGTTCATAGCTACCAGGCAATTGTATGTGAAGCTGTACATATAGCAAAGTCTTACACTATAATAATAAAAAGGCCCACCCACCTACCTTTGTGTTTTTATCAACATGAGCAACCCTTGATTAAAATTGGCAAAAATAAGATAACCCGATGTAGTTGCATAGTCATTCTTGCATTCCAACAATCACTCCTTTTGGTACCGAAATCATTTGCCAGGTTTTACAAGCCAATCTTGATAAGTTATTGCACTTTGCTTCAAGAATGTTTCACCGGCTTTACTCCAGATCAGGGTCATATGTCGAGCAGGGAATATCACTAACATGGACAACAATTTGCTTACGAAAGATCGAAATGTGTGAAAAGCAAAACGAACAAATGCTTCGGACTTTACATACTTTATGCATAATTAGGTAAGAGTAACACATCGACAAATATCTAACAACGATTATTTAATCCAATAGAGCAGTGATGTTTATAGGACTATTCTACCCTAACCCTATACTTATAGCAATGGTTTTGCAATTATTGCCGTCTCTTCTACATCAAATCAAAAGAGACCCAGATAATACCGAATAATTGGAGTAATTGTTATCGGTAGGTCCTGCTAACGTTTACTTTACGTTAGGATGATAGAATAGGAGCTTATCATTTAAACCTAAATGTAAAATGAGTCAGTAAATCATATTTATTTTCACTTAGTATATAACGTTCATATGTGTTTCATTCCAAGAGTGTTTTAGTTGGCATTTTGAACCACAAACAACAATCGTATGCACCTTATTTTATTCCTCACTAGATATGTGTATTGCCTGTCAACTGCATTTTTCTCGAGTCTTATTTTCTGCCTGTATGCAATGGAAGTCCAATTTTCCACTTTTGTTTTGTTTTGTTTTCTTAAAACTTATTTACGTTAATATGATGTAAAGCATCTAAAGTTAAGAAAAATAACCTCCGAAACTAGAGCGAGATGATATAGAATCATATTTGTGCTAAAAGCTTTGCATCAAACGTTCTGAAATGTTTCCATCATGTAATTGAGAGATTTTGAATACAAGTTTTTACGAAGTATTATTTAAACCACATTAAAAACTCTGAAAATCACCACAGTGTTACAAACTTTTATTAGCATTGAAGCCTTTTTAATCTTTTGTGTAAACTACATAAATACATAGTTTGGTTAGTTTAAGTTTCCTGATATCTCAAAACCCCGAACGTATTTTGGAATTAGCAATGAATAGTTTTACTGTTATTATGGAGTTTTACATTTGATTTATAAAATAAAGGAAATAATCTACCTGCAGCAGTAGTCACTTTCAGCCGCATTATCACCATTATTTGTCATTCTAAATAAAGGAATATTCGACAGATAGATTCGTATTGCTAATGTAGAAAAACGGTAATGCTTAATGGTAATAATGATGCAGAGACATTACTGAAAGAGTCGCAAATTAAACTGGAATGAGACGGAATCACTTTAATTACCTTCATCCTCCATTTAAATAATTACACCCAGAAGCCGGTCATGATTGAGGACTGAATGATATTGTATCTGTACCCCTAGGGATATTATTATCAAAATTTTATATGTACAGGTTATTATACGTGAACGATGCGAGTTCCAAAATTGAACGTGGAACCGCAAGCGTCCTCGGTCATGTTATACCGCACAATTTACACGAGCACGATTAAGCGATCTTAAGTTCTCCTCGGATGCGGAAAGAATTGCTGTAATCTATATCAAGTGTTCCGTTCTTGCAATGCTAGCTTTGACTTCACTCCGTATTCTTAGCAACTTATTGTGCACAAATGAAACAAGTGCGTGGGTGATTTAGTGCATAACCCTATTCATGATTGTCACTAAACTGTAAATAGCCCTTCTGGAATCATCGTGTCATGCGCATAGAAGCATTTACAGAGTCAAGGGCGCTAGAACTCTAAATCAGCAATTGATTTAATCTGAACACATGTCTAATACAAAAGAATAAAATATATACAAATCACATTGATGTAATGTTGGAAGAAGTGCGTTATGTTCCTAATGAAGTGGTTTAGTTACAAATGTTCACTCAAACCTGTAAAGTTACGACATTGTTTTAAGTCGGACATTTATGAGACACGGAGTCACAAGGTACATATATACTGCGAAGCTTAGGGTAATTTGTTTTTAATCGAACTTTAAATCTGTCCTAATCTAGATCAGTAAGTGAAACCCAAAACTCAAAGCTTTAAAGGCGTTTTGACACACAAGAGTTATTTATATCCTGCCTGAGATCGTTAAACAAACAAAATGCTATTTTTGATGCAGGGTTAATCTGCCGCCTATTGTATTTTCGATAAAACAAACTAATATATGTTGTCTTATTAACTCCTATATTGCTACCGATACCTACTAAATCAATCATAATTCATATTCCATATGCTACTTATCGCTTACTTACTTACTTACTTACTTACTTATCCGAGAGGTTTCAAACTTTACCTTAAGGCTTAAAGACACATGCTGTTATTTGCAGTGAAGTTTCAGAAACATACATTACAGATTAACTCACATATTTGAGGAAACATATGCAAACTATGTTTTAGTTGCCAATAATTGAATGATAACATTCGTTTTACATTAGCTTTCATAGATACATGTGATTTAACATATCACTTCATATATAATGACAGTCTTACTAAGGGATATTTTAATGTCATTTTGATAGGTCTGTCTCAAATTCTTTCCGTTGCCAAACACGGCTTAATAGTAAAATTATAAACCATCTTACGATATCCGATAATACAAATCTGAATAATGAATTTAAATTGCATTAGAGTTAGAAAAATGATGTTTTACTATTTACTCAAAGAGATGTAATAACGACTGTTTTGTAACAAAACCATAACTCTGATAGTATGTATATCCACATTTAATTTTAAATTTACCTGTCCACTATCATAAAATACGAGTATTGTTTTACAGTGCTACGATTTGCCCAGCATGTACACATAAATAACCTTTTATTCTAATATAATCTACACAGAAGCAGACTACGATAGTTTGTACACCGAAATAACCTTTTCTATGATATTGTGTAGTTAATACACTTTTCAATGAAATGAACACAGACATAACCCTTTTTTATGATAATGGGTACACCCAAAAACATTACTTTGAAGGTTATGCATGACATGTCGGAAGCATTGCAATTATGAAGGCTTGAACCGTACATCATACAATATGTCCAACAATGTTGTATATAGTACAGTCATTTTAATAATAATATAAACCTCATAATAATATTGCCTTGTGTACAACACATCTAGAAATAATGTGTGTTGCATAGTATTTAAAATAAGTAATTGTAATGGAAAGTGTCTCGCAGAATTATCCATAACATCTTGAAGGGAAATAAATTGATAAAAGAAACACATTGCTAAAATATATAAGTATATAATCGGAATAAATTCCCTAGATTATCATTACTAATAATACGTTCTACAATTACAGCCGACATAAAGAACATCGTGCACAGTCTATTTCTCATTCATAAGACCGGTGGATGAACATTTGTCTTACAATTTAAATAAATAAATAAATACATTATACGCCAAGGACCTCGCTTGACAGTCAGCATAAAGATATATCTGCTAGGACCGGCCGGCCTCGTATCAGGATGTGACCGGGTGGGGCATCATGCTACATATCAGCCGCATGATGCCCCAGGGCTAGACATCACTTATAAACTGCCACAATGTAGATATCGTTTCGATTTGACTGAAAACGTGTTAAAGCCGCGTTAAAATCCAATTCACAAACACACACACACACACAAAAACACAAACACAAACACACTACTCAGTCAAACAAAATATTTTTTGGGTGGCTTGCCTAAAGGAATTAGCAAGATAAAGCCATTGCAATACATATACAACTTTGGACAAAATAAAATATAAAACTCAATAATGTAAAATGAGTGTGTAACAATGTATATACAATAACGTGAAGGTTATGCATTACCTAACCGTCTACGTGATGAAAAAGGGACAGCAAGGATGTACTCTTTATTCTTTTGTTTTAAAATGGACACTTAGATAATTAACGGTTTGTACTGCTTTTCAAAATCAATAGCAACTACGTTGCATGCAAGACTTCCAGACACAAAATCGTTCCAGTATTGTTTATTTGCTGAGATGATAGTATGAAAACTGCACTAACACTATCGAAATACCGATTGTATGACAATTACACTGGTAATGCATTCACTTCACCTGATAAACTTCCTTGTAGCCGTTTTGTAATCATTATGTCTCCCTCACAGACGTTTTGAAATGATTTGTTCTCCCTCATGGACGCTTTCTAACGCTCGTGTACCCTCCCGGATGCTTTTTAATGTTTGCAAAAGGCGAAACATATTACTACGATGGAAGTGCGAATCGTTTGTAACTACGATTCCATAGAATTAAGAGAATTTTCATTAGCTGCTATATTTTAATTGTTGAAGCTTCTGCCTTTAAACATCTGGCTTAAATGATTGCCCAGTAATTAAAAAGGCGAGATAGTGCTCTAAATGTGCTTGAACTTCCTAATGAATCGCCAAACAGTGTTTGTAATTGCTTTGACAAAGTTTGTCTAATAAAATATGGTTTAAATGTGTACTCAGAATAGCTTGTTTGAAACAACAAATAAGCAACAGTGCATATGAGAAGTTGTTGCATATTATAAAATACCAGAGTTAACACGATGTTCAGTAATCAAATCTAGAAGGGAATATTTACAGGAAGATATCATAGTATACCCGCTATTGTCAATCTGACATTTGCCAAATATCCACACGCAAGAGCAATATGCTACAAAACTGTCAAAATAAAATTTGCTGTAGAAATGTATTTCAATAAACATGGAAGCAAATAAAATATCTTCATCAGCATTGTTTCAAATATTTACATTTATTTAACGCTTTATCAAAAGAAGATACCTTTCCTTATTTAGGTACAGCAGCCATGTTTACTATAGGTGTGATATCACTACCTATACAAATGTGAATATCTTTCATGCCCAGTGGCATTCGCTGATATTGGAGCACACTTATGTTCAGCAGGTTTGGAACAAGATGTAATATCTCCACTTGTTAAGTAACGTAGCCATAAATTACCGCTAACCGGCATCATTTGTCAACCCCACACCACCACCCACAAACCAAGCCCTTTCACCTGGATGATTTCTAACAAATTTGGGCACAGTATGTTTAGGAGGTCTTGACAAAATATGTAAAGTTTCAATTACACGTTCGTAATGGACGATTGATACTATTCAAACGTCCTCTTTCTTGATTAATTCTATTTTACAATGTTTCTGAACAGAAAGCATTTAAATATTATTTTATAATTTTAGTAATATTCATCATCACGGCAAATTAAAATCTGTATCCAATAATGCGAGAGTCGTGGTAGCTCGGTTGAACGTAATACAAACGTCGCATGTTCGATACCCACCCCGACATGCCCTTGACAGTTCCCTTGGTGTGTCCTTTTAACGGCAATGAACTCCATTTTTTCGTTATGATATAGTCAATAATGTATCAAAACTGCCAATCAAAAAGCCTTAAACCACATTACTTCACAATGTTTCATCTCACTGTTCATTTTACCTGAGAATCCTGTTCAGTCTGATAAGAGGATAATTTGATGTTTTTTTCTCACTTAATAAAGTCATGTAGAGGAATATGCCTTAATGAAACGGAAGAAACATTAAAAAAAATTTAATATTAATGGATGTTCTCTCTCGTCCGATATGGCTATTGTACATTACCATAAAAAGAACACTTCAGTGTAAACATGTGTATTCCATGTATTTCAATTAATATATTTCGCAACGTGCTATAACTCTAAAAGCAGTATATTTTGAACAGCGATACAACAAACTCTAAAAACGCAGTTAAAATGGCACGGTTTGATGTGTTCTGTGCACGTCTCTAAATAAAAATGTAGATTATTCAAGTGTTCTACTTATACGGCTCCCAAAGAACGATCCGATTCAATCAATATTTGGAAAAATATATTTTAATTACTTGGTCTAAATATTAGTAAACAAACCGGAATATACATCAGTGGCAGATATTTGTCTGAAAATCAGCCGTTCTTTAAAATCTTCATGATCAACCATTTTTGTAGCCGTTCCACTTATTTTGCAGTCACGTACTCTCACATAGTTAAAATGAATTGATAATTATTATAATAGTGGTCAATGTATACATATATAAACTATTTAAAACACACCAATGTTCAATAATAAATTCGGACTATCTGTCCATATTCTTTATATGTTGCGAGAACTCGAAAATCGCTTGATGGAGATTTCTGAATCGTCAATTTTTAATAGTATTTTGCATTCTCGTAATCATCTCGCTGTTGTCCGTGGAGTGCATGGGAAGGGAGTGTTAACATAATACAAAATATGCAATCGCGTCTTTATGTGTGTGTGTGTGTGTGTGTGTGTGTGTGTGTGTGTGTGTTAATGGCACAAGTCATCTGTACCTTCATCTTAATGGATGTTACCATTAGTATCTCATTTGTGCATTTATGCATTCGATATAAAAGATGCAAAATGTCTTGATGTTGCTGTCAGTCATTATGGTATATCATTTATGCTCAAAACTACAAGTTAACTATAATTGTATATGGAAAGAAAGAAGCTTATTATCATGAATTTGATGTATTTTGCAAGATTACATAGTCCATGGCTGTTGGCGGTTTAAGCAAACTAGAAACAAATAGTAATTACCTTTGCGTAATATTTATCTACATGTTAATGTTGTTATGTTTGACACTTGTAATAGAAATGTAGTGTTGTTGTTTATTTTGCTCTGAACAGACTACCTGGTAACGCTTATTCAGATTTCAAATGCGGTTTAGCATTATACAATGCAAATTCTGTCGCACTTACTACAAAAGTATATTGTTTAATGACTGATAATGTTGATTAGATGATGAAAAACCGCCATCGTGTAAGCAAGGATTTCGATCGAAATGTGTAAGCTGTGTGTGGTGGACATTTATCATTAGTCTGTCCCATTCAGGAACAAAGAAGACATGTAAGACTTTTCAAGTCACTATTGCAACGTTTGTTTTGCAATATTGTCAAAAGGTGTACTTGTTGCACGCTGTGTTTGAGGAATTAAGACGTGAAGAAATAACAAACAAACATCTACACTATGCGTCCGTATGTTGTCTCGAATTGCGTTTGGTTTAAACAAAACACCCAACCCAACTTTGAATCAATCAATCAATCAAGCAATCAAAAACTGTCCTAAGATCGTTGAATACAGGATATATTTTATTAAATTTATATATCCTTCACCTTATTATTCTATGCACAGACCGTCGGCTTTGCTGAATGAGAGCTCAGACCTATTTAAAGTTTTAATTGTCTGTCTTTACCCAAAGTTAGCAATCATTTCGTAGCGTGCTCCTGACATACAGAAAGCCCATCCCTGATCGACATCTCTTGTCCATATTGAAGAACGTCGGTACCATTTAATCGACAATAATCTTGTCAATCATTTGGTTTATGTATCGTTTAAACGCACAAAAAGCAATCATCTATATTTGCTTCATTTTCAAACTTCACTAACATCGAACCGATTCTTGGCACCTTTGGTTCAATCCGTTTTTCACCCCATTCTGAATAGTTTCAAAAACAGTGAACATATAACGAAATATGTGACTATTATCATAAGTGACAGTTAAACAACACATAAATTTAGTATCACCTACTATGGGCAGATAAGACACTATTAATTAAAGATACCTACCAATTTAAATTAGTCTAAATACTGTGTGATTCACTGTTCAATCAATTCCGTGTCAAATAAGAAAACGATAAAGTATGTTTTGATTTATAAAAGAATTATGTTTAAATCTCACTTCTTTAATGTTGACTTCATTTGTGTTTGTCATATGTTATGTACTCTCGGCAGAATTACAATGTCTGTATTTTATAACAATTCCTAAAACTGGACATTATTTGATGTTCACACTTTCTGGGCGCCCCAAAAGATATATTTTAGGTAGTCTATTTCCTGTACCCTGCTTGCATAATTGAAAGCGTGCGGAATTCAAGGATATCAAGATTCTCTCTCTTGATTGCGTTAATTTAATCACCGCATACGAGTCTCTCTCTTGACTGCGTTAATTTAATCACCGCATACGAGTCTCTCTCTTGATTGCGTTAATTTAATCACCGCATACGAGTCTCTCTCTCTTGATTGCGTTAATTTAATCACCGCATACGAGTCTCTCTCTTGATTGCGTTAATTTAATCACCGCATACGAGTCTCTCTCTTGATTGCATTAATTTAATCACCGCATACGAGTCTCTCTATTGATTGCGTTAATTTAATCACCGCATACGATTCACAGTCACAACTCTCAGTCTCAGTTTAAATAGTTTCTTCGCAATCAATATTTGTAAATAAATCTATCATAATTGGTCGTATGTGGATTACCATTAGCCAGTAAAATGAATCACCATGTATATTATTAGCGAGCATAATACTATCTGTATGTTCTTTCATGTACATATCAACCGCTCCGGTGGCCTAGTGGTTAGAGCGTCCGCCCCGGAAACGGGAGGTCGTCGGTTCGATCCCCGGCCGAGTCATACCAAAGACTTACAAAAATGGTACTAACAGCTGCCTCGCTTGACGCTCAGCATTAAGAGGTTAGTGTTAGGACTGGTCGGCCTGGTGTCAGGATAATGTGACTGGGTGAGACATCATGCTACATGTCTGCGGCATGATGTCTCAGTGCTAGACATCACTATAAACTGCCTCATTGCGGACATCGTAGCGATATGACTGAAATATTGTTAAAGCTACGTTAAAAAATCCTAATCAAACAAACAAATGTACATATCTAGCGTCACGTATACAGCTCTATACATGTTAACCTCGACCGAAAAATTGTTTACTTCTTGTGCTTTAAAAACCACTGGATGATTTGCTTGTGCTTAACCCTCTAATATGAACCTTTTTATGGGTCAGGATAAATCCACTGAATGACATAGTTGTGGTATATAGGTAGCATTTGAAGACACATAATAAGTCCAATGAATGACACACATATTCTTAGATAATAACCAGTTTGTAGCATCTGCATGACATTTGTGCAATATTACTTTTCAATTGTTTATTGATTACCGATTTTAGCATGGGCCAAAGCTTTTCAGAGGTACCTCAAACACATACAGAAACACGTGATACAGTATTATCCAAAAGAATAAATTTAAAGATGTTTTTTAGGTTGTAAAGGTCGGGATATTAAAACTAAAGTGAAGAAATTAGAATCGAGACATTCAAAACTGTGTATAAAATTGACTCCGATAGCCGACAGACATTCTTGAGTTATTGTGTCCTGCAATTGTATGACACTCCGGATTGGATTCGATGAGAGCAACGAAAAATCAGTTGCGACCTGGGTGTAAATGTTAGTCCTCGTTATAAATGCTTAAATGTTCGTATCAGTGCGGCTTGTCAAATGACCTTTCGTAATGGAAGACAAGAGATTTCACACTTTACAATACGAGTTTAATCAGTGCCGGCGTTTCCGCTAGGCAAACTAGGCAATCGCCTAAGGCGCTGGGATAAGGGTTTATTTCATGATGGGCGGGTGAGGGAGGGCGTGAGTGGAAGGGGGCGCCAGATATCTGATCTCGCATAGGGCACGAAAATGCCTTGCAGCGGCGCTAAGTTTGATCGTGTTTTAAGAAATATAACACTGATGGTGATTAGTTTCCAATTTAGCGTCAGAAGGCTGTTTTGCATCACATGAAGTCAGAACAGCGTTTCGATAGGTTCAATGTATTGTACATTTATTTGCATGACTTCATGATATGAATGCCGTCACGATTACAAGTATTATATGCAATCGAGTTTATTAACCTTAGTTATAGACTTATTTTCAGGATTACATGGCATTTTCGGTTGAAGCCAAACATAATACACTTGCTATAAATATGGAAACCTTTATAACGCTCATTATATTCGTATTTTGCTACCAAACGGACGATAATTTGCATATAATCTATGACGTATCTATAAATGGGAGCGAAATAACCATTCCATATTTAGCTGGAAAGTGACACACTAAAAACTTGAAATTTACGCTAGAAAAAAACTCGTTTTTGGCATAAATGTCTAACTCTCCTATTTGAGAAGACTTTCATTCATTTTACGCCAATGGAATGCGAAACAAATTTCATCCCAAAAGCTAATATCGTTTCTGATTATTAAAGGAATCGATTACTATACATTTCAGCAGGGACGGTAAAGTAATGTAAAGTAATTTTTTGAAATACAAATCCTCGGCAAGTAGCCTTCACAAATGAGTGGCATTTGCAACTCCGGCGTACACATTATTGATTTGGTCTGTGAAAGACTTAAAGTGGATGCAAATTGACTACTTTGTCTTTGTGCCAATATTTGCAAAAATTGTTTTGAAAGTGCATTTAAAGACTATTGCATTTCTTTGATAAAGTCAGACTCATTTCACATTTTATTAAAGGCCAACCAGAAACGATTAAAGAGACGAAATATATTGCCTAAACCTAACTCGTATTACGTTCGAACTTTCTAGATTATAAATGAATATGATAATGAACAAACCCTTCTATGCAGCCACAACGATTATAAATCGTAGCTGATGTGTTTGGTACATAAAACCTTAGCTTATTAATGTTTTTTTAATTCTTTTTAATATCGATATTTGTATAGAATGAATTACAAACAAAGGTGCATCATCATTGCATGCTGTCAAAACCGAATGGATTTTACAGAACTGTACAATTTATCCAATATATTGGCATACAAAGGAGGTAAATAATATATTCGTTCGAGAACTTTGAAAGATATTATCAAAGAAACATGTTGCTTTGGTTTATATATGTTGCAGCAGAAAGATAAAATAGTTATCAGAAAGCGATTTGTATACATTGTAGAGCAGCGTACATGCATGTTGGATGGAATCGTGCAACCTATCTCGTTTTTAAGGACAGGACATTTATAAAAAATTCAATTCAAAAGCATACCACACACCACCATCTCCTACTCCATGTAGGTAAATAAACTGCGTTATTTGTGACTATAATATTATATAATATGTTTGCTCTGGAGGCTGTAAGCACATTATGTAAAGTATTGACGCCAAGACTGCCTATATTTCCTGCATTTTCCTTGTAAAACAAGTTTTAATTTTTCTTCAAAATTTTCTTGATACTGCCCAAATGGAAACACAGTGTTTGCTTTTCAGTTTTTGTAATATTTGCCCCGTTAAAACACAGCCAGAACGTCTCCCACGTGTAAGCAAATATACGTTACTAATCATTCCAAATGATAATAATGTTTTGTCTGTAAAACAAATATAGAATTATATAAGTACTAATAATATTGCAACCAACAACTTCTCACATTGGGTCTTAAAGGCGGCGTGGTAATTTTATTTTGCAACATAATCAAAAACAAGGGCATACTATGTTGAAAGACACCTGCTTAGTAATCATGGATTGCAGGTGAGAAGAGCAGTGACAACCGTTTAGTTTCTCGAAACGAACTTTACCTCACGTATGCAGTAACCCAGTATGTTAGGTATGAAGCAGTTAATCTACGTCGGGTATGACATATCTAATCTGCGTCACGTATGTAGTATCCTATCCTATATACATCAAGTATGCAATAGCCCATCCACCTAAGGTACGAAATCTATACACACACGTATGTAATATTATATATTACGTGTGCAAAAGCCAATATGCTTCAGGTATGCAAGACCAAAATATACCTAAAGTATGAAATAGGTCATATTATCCAAAACTATGTTCCCGGAACTTTTTCGATGCGAATAGCGGTTCCTTGATGCATGATATATGTCCCTCTACATTTTACATTATTAAGCATGACATTATGCCCGTACGATACAAAATGACATGTATACTATTCAGCATGAATTCTGCATGTATAACAATGATAACGCATTCATGACTGCCGTTATATGAAAAAAGATTGAACTCAGATTGTTTCCGCACGAGTCATGATCATAATATCCTCATATTGCGGTCACATGACGCTCTACAATGTGCGACAGGCTAACATACATGGTGTTATATTAATATAGCTGTCCTATCTTACATAGTTATTTCTCTTTTATATTTATATGCGTTGGAAATAAAAATGCTCTCGATGCGCAGTGAGTCCTTTGCAACATAATACTAACCCTAATACAAACAATAATCCATTCTAAACTTAAAAGACATTTGATGATGAAACGGATATGCGGATTACGCTCAAACGGATATGCGGATTACGCTCTCCAGCATCGTTCCTTATATTAATATGATGTGTAAACAAATACCTCCAAACAATCTTCCCAATATGCAGACACAATGTGCAAATCCCATTATATTATCTTGTATTGGTTATCTTTTTTTCTCTCATGAGTTGTCTGTAAAACAAATATAAACCCTTCCACATCTTGCTTTGTTTTTATTTTTGTCATACAAATATTTTTTTAAACTATCAGGAGAGATATTATTTTAACCAAGATGGTCCTTCTTTGTTGTATACATAATAATCGTTTTATCGACTCTTACGTTGCTATTTTGTGAAGGGTTTGAACATAGGTTAAAATTTGGTTTTCTATGATATAAACGTCAGACGTACTTTGAGCACTGCGTTCAATAAATTTTGGATAGAAAGAAGGCTTCATTTTTGGTTATTTCACGCTGCAATGTTGCCCATCTGCTTCACGTATAACCATTTTAAGGTATGCAAAACACTCACCTATTTTGCGTATTCAATAGATGCCATCGGGTACTGTATGCTGATTGGACAATAGCATATATAAAACTGGCACGTTTATCTTCCCACCAAATGTTAATTATCAGCTGATTGTTGTAATAGGCATCTCAATAATAGCTATTTAAATAAAACTATATAATGTTTTAACTAATTTACCTGGATATTTTGATAAGCATGTCATATGCGTGTAGACTTTTCATTCCACACGTTGTGGAAGGTTTCACGAATATTTCTGGCAGAGTAAAAGAGCAATGGGTGAGTGGGATAGGAAGAAATGTGTACGCGGTAATAATTTGAACAAGTGAGTTGTTTCTTTTAGCAAGATATTTCCAGTAACTGCAAACAATACCAGCTGGTCAAAATACATTTATTTATTTTCTTGGCATGGTTAACTACTTTTCCAAGTTTGCACAAAAAATTGGCAGATGTCACCAGTCCGACAAGACAACTGTGTCATGGGACTCTCCGCAAATATACGTATTTAAAAGATGAACGACATAATTAATATAATCCCAGGATCTGTTCTATTCTATTTTGACCCTAAGAAACCACATCTTTGCAAATTGACGTGTCAAAATATATGCTCCGTGCTTCCATAATGCATGAAGATAAACCCGTGGTTTCATCAATATGTATACGCGAGGACGGTACATATCAAATGGACCACCTTCCACTTGTCTCTATAATGAAAAAGCCCCTCTATGCAGCCACAACGAATGCTTTTTTTTTATCTCTAGCGTTCTGAATTAGAGGTAAAACATGACCAAGGTAAGAACTAACTCGTAGGAGTACTTCTCTGATACACATCCCACTTTATCTGAAGATATATATATATATATATATATATATATATATATATATATATATATATATATATATATATATATATATATATATATATATGTGTGTGTGTGTTTGTGTGTGTGTGTGTGTGTGTGTGTGTGTGTGTGTGTGAATGTCCATATGGTGTTATCAGCATTACCTGTATCTGATCGTAGGAAGGAAGGAATTCAATTTCTCACTAAACACGAGGCCAAGCTTCTCATACTAAAACAGGTCATAAGAGAAGTTTGGCCTAAAAAGAGTTCAAGCTGTCAATCAGAAATAATTGACTACTGGATGTATAGAGATACACTTTCAGTTGTAGATGGGTTAATCTTAAAAGGTCAAAAATAGTCGTACAACAAGCCTCAGGCAGAAAATGATCGACACTGTACATTCGGAACATTTAGGTATTGAGAAGAGTCTGAAAAGAACTAGAGATGACTTGTTTTGGCCAAGAATCTTAGTTGACATGTTTAGTGATAAAGTGCTCTATCTATCTACATGGAGCTCAGAAATTTTAACCAAAATGATCCTCTTATCAACCATGACATCCCTGAATACCTATTGCAGAAAGTCGCTAATGACCTATTTACATGAGATAATAAAGGGTAGATTGTTGTAGTATATCATTTCAGTCGCTACGTCGAAGTTAAGGCACGCACAATCTCATCATGTTGCACTGTTATCAACATAAAATGCATACTCGCCCGACACGGAATACCGGAAGTCTTTGTAAGTGACATTCAAACATGTTAGTCTTCCTCACAGTTCGCAAGCTTCGCGAAGGAATGGGGCTTTGAACATGTTACGTCGAATTAAAATATAACCCTCTGTCAATCGGCCTAGCGAAGAAAACAGTTCAAACTGTAAAGAGAATTTTCTCAACTGCAAAAGCCGATGGCAGAGAACCGCTTATAGTCATGTTAGGGCATTGAGAAACTGCTAGTGATATAGGGTTCTGAACAGTACACTTGTTGACGAGGATACAACACAGATCAATTCTCCGAACAACCCGCGAACAATAATTCCCAAAACGCCCATGACCGCTAAGGTCAAAACCAAAATTAAACTTCACAAGAAGAAAACAAACAAAGAATTATTATGATAAGAGTGCAAAACAGCTAAAACCACTTAAGGAAGGGGAATCAGCCAGAGTTTAATTCAAATGTCAAAACCTGGAACCCGCCGTTATAGTAAGAAAACACAACGAAAGGTCATATTAATGTCTCACCAATGATGGTACCATTTATCGTCGCAACAGACGTCAGCTCATGAAAAGTAATACAACACGCCCCCTCCCCCGCAATGTAAAATAAATGCGCCCTTCGCTCAGATCGAAAACATATTGTGTACAGCTGTATTACTTCCCGCTAAAGCCAATAAATCAATTTCACAATCAATGAAATCTCAATGTTTCAGCCAAAGTAGGCCAAAGCCTGACGCAACAATCCCACATGATGAAAGGCTAGCAAAATTTTAGATAATGGAGTCAGTGTACTATCAGTTCCTAAACCTCTACATATCCTGGATAAGAAACAGTTGTGGAATCCTGTATTCACAGATAAGAAATACCCAGCTAATAGAACAGTCATTAATCTAGCACAATGTATGGTTTTGTTGATTAACACAGGAGGTGATTCAAGACAAGGACAAGCAGTGTACATTAAATAGAAATCAAACAACCAACATGATCTTGTATAAATGTACAGTGCATTTTCATTCTGACCCCGAGATTTATTCGTTGATTTTAAAGATTAGTTATAATGATTCGTGAATAATTTAGACAGTTTTTTTTAAAGTTTATTTAAGCCTTGTCTTTGCAAGAAGAGATATTAAACATTATAACTATGTAACTGACCAATCAGAACCCTCTGTTACACGAGTCATAGTTGTACTGGAACTGTATACAGGATTCTGCCTCTTTGATACCACTCTGTGTTAAGACCATACAGTAGTCGTTTGTATATATTAAGGTCATTGATAGATAGAACACATCGTCTCATCTTATGTTTTAACTCAATTACATAACGTCATATTATCAGGGCTTGTGTATAGATATGTTCAATACTAAATAGCTGTAACTATAACGTTCACTAAAATCACAGTATGTGAGGGAAACGCGATCTGTACTACTGAATAGCGCAATCATAGTATCGACTAACAATTCAATGTTCTGAGAGCAAGGATTCGTCACCTTTTTGTTTTATTTCTATTCCTCACTTGCTGGACAAATACCCTGCTCTGATTTGGAGCAAAATAACTTAGTATATCCCAAATATTTCAGCTGCAAAGAACCTTACAACTCAACCCAGAAAATCAAAATTGCCAATACATTATACTAGATCAATTTACAATGGGTGTGTTAATCATTGCATATGTTGCAATGTATTAAAATTTCTAAAGTGAGATGATTAAGCTTTCACATTATGTGTAAAACAACGTGCTTATATTAGAGATCATTTAGTATAAATATAAAGATTTGATACGTTATAATGCAACTTGCCATATAGTCTGGGAATCCATAATGCTATACCTGTGCAAAATATGTATTATAGAGGACAAGTAAGCATAAAATAATTTGGCAACAGACTAGAAAATATATTGACTGCTTATGAAATCAGGCAACTTTATATATATATATATATATATATATATATATATATATATATATATATATATATATATATATATATATATATATATATATATGACAGGTAATGGAAGAGAAAAACCTGTCGCTTTCATTAATATTGCAACCCAAATTTAAACTTAAATGGATGCAGATTTTCACGTTATCCAATTATTCTTCTTTGAGTTCACACACACACACACACACACACACACATATATATATATACATACATACATACATACATACATACATACATACATACATACATACATACATACATACATACATACATACATACATACATACATACATACATACGTTACTTCTGCGGGATCGGGGTTGTATAATTGGACCGACATGCCTCACTACGTGTCGTAAGTGGCGACTAAGTAGAGGCAAGCTGTTTGCCGTGGGTAGTGACCCGCTTTGAGGGAGGAAAGGATCCTGGTAGTTGAGCGGAGGCTTTTCTTGTGCAATACACTGCTTTGGACTCTGCTTCTCTTAGACGGGTGGTTGGGATGGGCCCGGTATCGACAAATCGGCTGGTCACTGCGAGCGATAGGAAGTCTTTATGTACATCCTCACCTTCTTTATCTTTCTTCATGTAGATCTGATACCACCGTTGCCCCTACATTTTAACATTTTAGCTTTCCCTTTCCGAAGATTTAGAAGACTTCCAATAGGCGGTGGCTAAACGGGTCAATCGGGAGGTACTGAGTATATCATCTCTGTGTCATTGGCATTGAAATGTGTCCCCTCGTTGGGGAGCATGGGTGCTGAAATTTTAACAAACAAAAATAGAAACTTCAACAAAAAATCAAAACAAACGTACCAAACCACTGTCTGACTCTGATGAAGAACCATGTGGTTGGTGTGGAGTCATTTGCACTTGTCTTGGTCATTTAATCCCGGAATGACTCAATATCACTTGCAGCAATGTTATTAACAAGACCATTATAGGATCTACTGACACACCAAAAAGTGTTACAAAATGAAATCGGGTTGCCTTCTTGTTGAGTTTGAGTGTAAAGGTCAAACAAACAATATCAAGAAAATGAAAACATTCTTCGATATTCCAGTGACCGCATTCGCTCACACTACACTCAATACGTCTAAAGGCGTGCTGCGATGTCGTCACTTGGCTGGATTCAACGACACAGATATCATCGAATGCGTAGACGACGTATTAAAAGTGATAACAATCAGCAGGACACCAACACATTTGTACTCACCTTCAAAAACCAACAATATGCAAAGTGGTCAAAGTTGGGTTTTTGCAAGTAAAGGTCGAGATCTACATTCCAAACCCACTGCTATGCTATAAGTGTCATTAATATGGCCATCACGAAGAACGATGTTCTAAGGCCACAATATGTGGCCGATGCGTAGACCATTCTTCTCAGGAATATGTAGTGTAACTCCGCAATGTGTCAACTGCGGCAAGAACCATCACGCCAATTCCAAGCATTGTGATACTGGAAACAGGAGAATGAGATTCAGAGGGTAAAGTTCACATCATACATAGCCCATCCAGAGGCCAGATTACTTGCGCAGACAAAAACATCCCTTATCGGCCAATCCATCGCCACTGTCGTGATAATCAATACCAATACCACGAAGGACGCTCTGACACAAACGGATATACCCGATTCAACAACAAGTACTTAAATCCGCCATTACCAACCACAGAAAAACACAGAATCTACACAAACAACTTTCAACAACACCCCACCACCGCAATCACCAAGAAATAAACATAAATCACAAGCAAATAACAGCAAAAGAGGTCCGATGCTCCCACCAAACTCCACAACAGGTTTGGAGACATTGCAAACATGGATGCAGAAGAGACTGCTGCGTGTGGTCAAGGTTGCTCAAAACCTACTAACCAAATATTTACCCCCGTACTTCCTCCAGACAATTTACCGCACACATTGCATCCGCGAATGGTCTAACCTAGCTACACAATCTCCATCTTACCTTTTAATGAAGTTCGTCATCATGGAACTATCGAGGATTTGAAGCTAACTACAATGATATTATTCTGCTTTTAAATGAACACGATCCTGCAGTACTATGTTTACAGGAAACATTCCTGAAAGAGACGGATAACATTATATTTAAGAACTATTCGCCGTGGAACACATACTTTCAAAATGCTGACTGGGCCTCAAGAGGGGTTTCTTCTGTTGTGAACAATATAGCCTCTCACAGAGCCATCCCTTTAAATACAAGTTTACAAACCATTACTGTAAGCGTCACTCTACATTGAGTGATTACCTTTTTGCTCTATTTACCACCAAATACCATCCTAGTTCCAAACGAAATTAAACAATCTTGTTGAACAACTTCCCTCGTCGTTTGTTTTACTTGAGGATTGGATTGCTCATGTCTTTATATAGGGATCAAATCCCATAAACGACAGAGTACAAAAAGTAGACGATGTCATTTCTAGACATGATCTGTGTCTTTATAATATTAGGTATTTATAACACTAAATCACCGACATATTCACACCCAGGAATGTGTACATACAGGTACATAGATTTGACAACGTAATATCCTTCATCGCTTTTGGACTTTGAATGGAAGCTCTTCACAACAATGTTCACTTCCATTCAATCTTGAATGGAAAATATAAACTCTAAAGTTGATGACGCAATTCCCCAACGGAATATAGATAAGACCGACTGGGCTACCTTTGAAACTGTCTGTAAAACTAGACTAAATGAGGATACAGTATTCAACGCTGTTAATCATATACACCATTGTACTTCCTTTCTACTCTAGATTGCAGTAAAATATATTCCAAAGTCCTCAACGAACAGTAAAATAAAATCTCTGGGTAACAAAGGAAAATAACGAATCTAATATACAACGCCGACAATCGTCCAACGCCCGAAAATTTAAGCAAATACCATATTATCCGGGCAAAAGCTTCCCGCTTCAATCAAAGAAAGTAAACGTGCATCATTGGAAGAAATATATTTCTACTTTAAACTCTCGTTCCTCAATGAAAAAGTTTGGAACACTATTCGAAAAATAAATGGAAAGAGACAAAACAATGCTCTCCGGCACCTGAAAATAAGCAATAATAGTTTTAGTTCAAGACCTGTCATGCAGACAGTTTCTCAAAAATCTCATCATCTAATTATTCCAAAACCTTCCGAAGATAGAAAGAATCAAGAAGAAAAGTCACGTTTAAAATTCACATCCAACAACTCTGAAAGCTTTACCCAGCTGTTTTCACTATTGGAACTTATGTAGGCTTTAGACAAGGCCCATGATATATCCGCTGGGCCTGATGAAGTTCATTACCAGTTCTTGAAGCACCTCCCAGAATCATCACTAACATCTCTTCTAAAAATCTTGAAGGATTTATTGATTGCTGGTAAAGTACCTAAGGAATGGGAAGAACAGATATCGACTCATTGCACGGTCAAGCTGTGTGTGCAAAACAATGGAACGAATTATTAAATCTCGGCTACTATGGTACTTGGAAAGTAACAAATTTAAAATCTCCTTTCCAAAGTGGCTTCCGTTCTGGTTGTAGTAACAACGATAATCTGGTCAGACTGGAAAGATTTATTCGCGATGCATTTATCAAGAAGGAACTTTTAGTAGCAGTTTTCTTTGATTTAGAAAAGGCCTATGACACAACATGGAAGTACGGGATACTAAATGACCTGCACGATCTGGGTCTAAAAGGCCGTCTGCCCTCTTTTATATCAAATTTTCTCTCAGACAGAGACTTCAATGTACGAGTGGGCTCTACCCTCTCAGATATACACGAGCAAGAGATGGGTGTGCCCCAGGGCAATATTTTATCTGTGTCGCTATTTAATATCAAAATCAATAGTATCACCAAGTGTTTGGCTCCTGGTGACGATTGCTCATTATCCGTTGATGATTTTCTCATTTGTTATCGATCAAAGCACATGCATGCAATTGAAAGACAACTGCAACAAAATAGCAACAAAGTCCGAAATTGGGCCAATAGTAACGGTTTCAAATTTTCAGATTCTTAAACAGTATGCATGCATTTCTGTCAGTTGCGAAGAAATCATGATGACCATAAACTCACGCTCGTCGGAACATATTCCAGTTGTCGCTCACAAAGGTTTTGGGTATTATCTGCGACAGAAAATTTACTTTTATTCCACGCTTCAAGTATTTGAAAGCTAAATGCTTGAAATTTATATATGCTTAAAGTAGTCGCGCACACTGACTGGGGTGCTGATAAAAAGTTCATCCTCAATTTGTATAAAACATATATCCGCTCCAAACTAGACTATGGATTCGTTGTTTATGGTTCAGCTAGGAAGTCATATTTGAAAATGTTTGACCCAATTCATCATCATGGAATAAGACTCACTCTGTGAGTCTTAAAGACATATCCATGTGAAAGCCTTCTAGCTGAAGCGAATCCAACCATCTTTATCA
The DNA here is from genome assembly GCA_030141615.1 of Unio pictorum. Taxonomy (NCBI): domain Eukaryota; kingdom Metazoa; phylum Mollusca; class Bivalvia; order Unionida; family Unionidae; genus Unio; species Unio pictorum. The sequence continues at coordinate 1,670,472 of JARLTB010000293.1, forward strand.
CATCGCAGATAAATGCTTTCTGCACAGTACGCTCTCAAATTAAGATCATACCCTTTAAACCTTGCACTTTCGGCTCTTTTGAAACTCAAATACAAAGCCTATACGGGAACAAACCAAATACCAGAACTTCATTTGGCATCATAATATCATCCAGCTCAGAAAACCCTTGTCTCGGAAACACCACTCTGGCTCCTTAACAACCCACAGGCCTCATTACGTTACAAATGTGCAAAACTCTTAGGTAAACCCTTCCATCTTCCAGAACTTATATCATGAACTCCTCACCGAATTTAGAAACTACACTAGAATTTATACGGATGGAAGAAGGATGAGGAAAAGGTTGATGCAGCTTTCGTTAGTGGCAAACACATAACAAAATTTCGTTTGCCAAATGATGCGTCCATTTTGTCAGCCTAAATCAGAGCAGTATACCTTGCTCTGAAATGTATTGAATAGAAATTTATTTTAAACAGCATTATCTTCTGTAACTTACTATCAGTGCTTCAGTCACTACACAGTAGAAAACCGGAGAACCCATTATTAATCAATATCCTCGTCAAATATACTGAACTTAGTACCTCCTACAATATAGTATACTGTTGGTTACCTAGCCATATTGGTATTAAAGGTAATGAAGAAACATATCACGCTGCTAAAATGGCCTTATCCCAGGAACAATCTGACTTTAAAATACCGTTTACTGATTTTAAACCTCGTATCAATGAGTACCTACGCCAGAAGTGAGAGGCATCGTGGAATGATGCAGTGAATAACAAACTTCATGCCATCAAACCTTTCCTAGGAGAATTGACTCCTTCATACAGAAACAAGAGCATTTTTATCTAATGTAAATGCCTGCATACATACACATACACACCTACCTACCTACATACACACACACATACACACATACATACATACATACATACATACATACATACATACATACATACATACATACATACATACATACATACATACATACATACATACATACATACATACATGCATACATGCATGCATGCATGCATACATACATACATACATACATACATACATACATACATACATACATACATACATACATACATACACACACACACATATATACATACATACATACATACATACATACATACATACATACATACATACATACATACATGCGTGTATGTGTGTTTGTGTGTGTGATTTGATGTGCATGTAAATATATGTGCCTCTACGTGTTTGAGTTCGGTAAGAAAAGTCCAGAGTGACTGTCTATTTAAATGACTGAATGGCACAACTTACAGGGTCGGTTTGCAAATTAAATGTGTATAACAAAAAGCAAACGTATGTAAACACAACTAGGTTTCATTTATATATTGGAAAGTGCCCTGCTTCTAGGGGTTGTTGCCCGCTGGTATGGGAGTGGGTGTTGTAGCCAGTAGACCCGGTTTCGAATCTCACAAGCGGTTGAATTGAAATTCGCTGAAACAATTACTACCGTTAGTATGACCCGTCCATAACATGTAGACAATAAGGTCTGCGCCAACATATTTTGTGTTTGGTATAGTAATTGAAATAATAGGTTGAGAGATGCATTTCGGGTTTGAATCAAATTAGGTGATTTTAATTGAACCTGGTGGATGTTGATTTATGCTGAAATTTTAACTTGTAGACGTAAATTAGGACATGTGTGTTTATTGAATATTCACTGAAACAATTGTATATCAGTGTCCGTTTACATTGTTTAAATAATATACCAGTGTATGATGACATAAAGAGGATTCGTTAGCGAGGTAAGGTTTTTATAACTCCGACAGTGAGGCGCCACCTATACACACCAAAACGTTTATATTATGATTATAATCGGAGATAATGCATATATTTTCGGCAGGGTAATTTATATCTTCATGATGCTTTAATATATAATAGTAAATGTGTCTCTCTCTATCTCAATAAAAGTGTATATTGGTTGCAATATATATTAGCTAAATATAATTGTTTAAATAATATAAATGTAAATTATTAATTATGCTGAGAATCA